>BHEV01059147.1:0-15130 GCA_004319985.1 Emydocephalus ijimae
ATTTTTATGTTTTTATGTTTTGTGTTTATGTGTATTTATGTATTGTGTGTTTTGAAAATAAAACGTATTTAAAAAAAAAAAGAATTACTAATGGGACGACGACTCCGCTCCCACCTCGATCTGCTCCACCCTGCTTACGAATCAGAGAAACCTATAGGGTCCAGCGGACACTGTCGCACTTTCCAGGTAGGGGACCTCGTTTATGCACGGAACTTATCTGGCCACCCATTATGGATAGAAGCGACAGTAGTACGCATAACCGGCCCCAAATCCTACATAGTGCAATGCCGGGACAATAAACTGTACAAACGGCATATCGACCAATTACGGTCACGACTGGCGCCAGCAAATCAAACTCCCTTTGACCAAACTGAGGGGGGAGGAGAGTACGGAAGACGAGGAAAATCCAGAGAACCCGTTCAAAAGAAACGACGACGGGAGTGAGACGCGAGAAACAGGGCAAGAAGAGGAAGGAAGTACACCTCAGAGAATAGAGGACAATGTGGGAAACGAGGAAGAAATAAACTCTGAACCTGAAGCAGAATCGCTGCTAAACAACAAACTACCTCAACAGGATTATAATCAGCCAATCCAACAGAAATCCAAAAGACTTGAAAGACAACCGTCCTATTTGAAGGACTATGTGACCATACCAGATTTGAGGAACCAGGGGGAAGGGGTGTTGTGTATACAATAATTCAATAAAGGTCTGAGCTTGAAGTAAAGTGCAGGGTTCTGGCCCTGCACTTCTGATTGGCCATCAGGCAGAACGACCAGGTCAACTCTAACGGACCTGATTGGCCATTAAACAAGAGTTCTTATTGNGGTTAACCGCTGTTGTTTTTACTGCTAGTCACGATGTAATAAAGAGCTGAAGTTACTGTTCAATAACTGTCTCCAATTATTTCAACCCATGCCAAGTACTTAACAGGTACCACTTTAGTGGGAAAGCAGCAGAGTTCCCTGCGCCTCTGTGTTTAGCCACGTGACCACAGAAGTGTCTTTGGGTGATGCTGGCTCCCTTGGCTCAGAAATGGAGCACCATGCCGTAGAATCGGACACTATTGGACAGAGAAACCTTTTACCTTTAATTTAGCTAATTAATTTGGGTGCACATTCAGTTAGCAATCAGGTTAAGTATCTTGTGTAAACATAGCATTAGGTGGCTAGGAAATGCTTGAGATAGAAAGCTAATGCTTCTGCATAGGTAAAGAAGAAATGTATTCATTCATGTATTATTGAGCTCAGATGTGACTTATCTAGTTTTTGACTTATAAAAGGAGGGATTTAAATAAATAAGGAGTGGCATTGATTGATAGAGGAGAATATCTGCAGCTCAGGGTTGAAATGCAGGGTCTTTGGTGCTCTCTGAGCTTGGTGGTTTTACTTGCAGACGTTTCATTACCCAACTACAGAATCTTCAGTGCTGTACAGATCTCATTGACTGTATAGAACAAACTAAATTCATTCTAATTTAGCTGTTCTTTTTCCATTTTTCACTTGCTCCTCAAAAGCCAGGCACAGCTTTTGGCTTGAGAAAAATTATGCACTGTTTACTTCATGTCACCTACAAATGACATATAAGCTCGGTCTTCATAGTCTATAAATCACGATTTACGACTTAGTGCTATGTGTGAACAATGCCACTCTGGCTTGTTCTACAAACTGTGATTAAAGCAAGCACCGGCTTGATGTGATTTATGACGCCAGCCATCAGGTGGTACCAGGACTTTTTCCTTTCAGTCTCTAGCACACTGAACAACTGAGCATTTCAGGTGTGTGTGTTTGGCAGGAATATATTTTGTGGGGCATATTCACTGGAAGATTGCTTAAGACTCATTCATCATATCTGGTCATTTTCTTCCATCCTCAAGAACTTTGAGGAGTCCCCAGTTGCTGGGTTTGCAATCCAGAGCTTGGACCATTACCATTGGTGATAAATATGCGCACAAACAAATACATCATCCAGAAGGTGGAACGTAGCCTTTAGCCACGCGGAATAATAGAGGCGGCCGTGACAGTGGGGAGTTGACTTTTGAGAATTTGGCTGTGTCGCATTTGGAGACAAAAAGGGCATTTCTTTCGGTTGAGGCCATATAGAAACCCACCACGGGTGGCCCAAATAGAGTTTTAACCGTTATGCAGGTAGCCCTTAACTTTCAAAGTTACGATGGCACTGGGATAAAAAAGGGACATGGTGGTTTTTCACATGTTAGACCAGGGGTCACCAACCTTTTGGACTTCAGAGACCACCAAACTCATAATTTTAAATCCCGTGGACCACTTATATGAATTTTGACTGATGGTGGCTTGCTGATGTTGGTGGGAAAGTCGGTCCCCTATTCCAGAGCTGCAGTAGTCACAGGACTGGACCTTTTGGTCATCCTGGGGCGGCTCCCCCAGTCCATGGCAGGCCGGTGCACCTGGGTGGAGGAGCAGCTGCTCTGGGATAACCAAAGGGCCAGTCCTGTGACTACTCCAGCTCTGAAATAGGGGACCGACTTTCCCACCAATGTCAGCAAACTATCCCGGGGGAGGATTTCCCTCCTCTGCCATTGGTCTTACCTTCCAGTTCCACCTGGTGTGGCTCTACTCAAGGTAAGGTTTGTGCTTGGCTGAAGGGTGGGGGCCAAAGGGTGGGTGGGCCATGTGGTCGGAGTAACCTTGTGTTCCTGCGCAGCCTGGATTAACTGCTTTGGGGGGGACATTTCTCTGTGGACCACCAGAATTTTCTTGTGGACCGCTAGTGGTCCCTGGCCCACCGGTTGGTGACCACTGCCTCAGACTGTTGTAGCATCTCTGTGGTCACATGATCCAAATTCGGACACTTGGCAACTGGCGTGTATGTATGACTGTTGCAGTGTCCCAGGGGTGTGTGTGTGTGTGTGTGTGTGTGCCATGTGATCATCTTTTGCGACCGTCTAATGAGCAAAGTCACCGTGGAAGCCAGGTTCACTTAACAACCGTGTGGCTAACTTAACTTTCTGATTTCCACGCCTCCTCATCTTTCTGGTATGTTCCTCCTTTTCTGTTCCCCTTGGATGGTCCAGCTCTTCTCTTTTTGTCCTTCTCCTCCAGGCTTTCTCCCCTTCCTGCCTCTGCTGTTGCTTTCCACCTGAGCAGAAGAGCCAGCTGTTTGATCTCTCTCTCTCTCTCTCTCCCTCCCCCCTCTCTCCCTCCCTCTCTCTCTCTCTCCCTCTCTCTCTCTCTCCCTCCCCCTCTCTCTCTCTCTCCCTCCCTCCCTCCCTCTCTCTCCCACCCGCTTCGGCTCCAGTTTCTGTCTGATTCCTCCTGCTCTCGTTCTACCTCTCCAGGATCCATGCTATTCCGAAGCTCCAGGCTTGTAAGGAGAAATGCACACGATTAAAAGTTGTTTCCCTTCTCTCTTTCTGCCTCTCCAACAGATGCAGAAATCAAGCAATTACAGCCTTTATTTATTTATTTTTGCCCCCCCATTCTTTCTTTCTTTCTTTCTCTCTCTCTCTCTCGTCTCTTTCTTCTCTCATTCTCTCTCTCTCATTCTTTCTCTCTCCTTCTTTCTCTTTCATTCTCTCATTCTCTTTCTTTCTTCTCTCTCTCTCATTCTTTCTGTCTCTCTCTTGTCTCTTTCCTCTCTCATTCTCTCTCTTCCCTCTCTCTCATTCTCTCTCTCTCCCCTCTCTCTCTCATTCTCTCTCTCCTTTCTCTCTCTCCTTCTTTTTTTCTCTCTCCTTCTCTCTCATTCTTTTGCTCTCTCTTGTCTTTCTCTCATTCTTTCACGCTCTCTTTCATTCTCTCTTTCTTTTCCCTCTCTCTCTCTCTCCCCCTGACCCCATGAAACACAGCAGCCTACAGTTCTGACAGAGGCTTGCAAAGACTTCATAATAAATAATATATGTTGCGGTGTTCTCCAGAACAGCCTTGTAAAGGACTCCAAAGATAACCAAGCTGTGAGGCATTTGCACAGCCTATCTTCCCTAGGCGTGTGTGTGTGTGTGTGTGCGTTTAACCAGTCTTGTTTTCTCCAAAGATGTTCCATCTGGAGTCGTTGGAAGAAAATATCTTTGTGTGGGATCATGATATAGAGAGGGGATGCAGGCCATTAAAAAAAAACCCCAAAATAAAACAAAGCTCTGCATGAATTGTGCTACTTCTTTTGGCAGGATGAATGAGTCTACCAAATCTGGGCTGAAAACATCTGGGATCAGTTTTAATCTTCTATCCCCACTGCCATCTCATGGCCACTTGGATTCCTGCAGACAACCTCCAACACTCCCAGAAGAAATGCTTTTTAAGAGTCAGTGCTTCCAGATACCAGATCAAATGAACCTACTCTCTTGAAACAGATGTTCTATTGAATCCAACCTCAAACATCTGATTTTTCATGTTCAAAAGCAACCCCCAAATGGCCTGTATTCAGACCACCAGTTGACACACAAATGAGTAAAAACCACTTGAGGGTTAAGTATTGGGCAACTTGGCCCTGTTGGATGTCCAACAGACCTCACATTTCCACATTTATGATATTTCAGTTGGTGCTCTCTGAGCTTGGTGGTTTTTTTTGCAGACTTTTCATGACCCAAACTTGGTAACATCATCAGTGCTGGAGGGAGGAGGAGGAGGAGGAGGAGGAGGAAGACTGTGGGATCCTTGTTCTCTGAGGTAGGAAGGAAAAAGAAGAAAAGGAAGGAAGGAAGGAAGGAAGGAAGGAAGGAAGGAAGGAAGGAAGGAAGGAAGGAAGGAAGGAAGGAAGGAAGGAAGGAGATTATAATGAGAGTAAGGGAGGGTCGGAGGGAAATCCTACCTTCACACTTGGCCACCACAGGTGCCCCGACATGAGTGACTTCGAGCTGGCCATGCCTGCCCCGCTCCCCTGAGGTCAAACACAACCTGGATGTGACCCTCAATGAAATCGAGTTTGATACCCCTGGACTAAGCCACCATTTGGGGTTTGCACAGAAAATCATAAACCGGACCCAGCGACTGGGTTTTTGCAATGCCGTGGCCGCAAACGAGCTAATCACAGTTTAGTTTAGCATCCACCTGGGTGAAACTCATCTCTTTTCGAGCCTTCCATTTGGAACGGAAGGTAGGAAGGAACCGAACCATCCATCCTCCCTGCCTTCATAGGGAGGCCCTTCTCCTCCACTCTGCTTGCTCTGCTGAAGTTATTGCCAGTTAGAACTGGGGGTGCACATCATCAAAAATATCTTAATCTTGCAAAAATGGAGATTTGTTTTTTTTTTTTAAAAAAAATTAACCAACTTCCAAAATACCTGTTTTACAATTGCCTTGTGCCTCATTGCATTCCTAAGGGGTGTATTAATCGGTGGCAGCTCACAGCAGGCCTTGTCTTATTGCTTAATTACGAAAGGGAAGGAGGCTGGGAGTGGAAATCGTTAATTTTGCAGCACATTCTTCGATTCAGGGTTCGGTTTCCCCTTCCACAGCTCTCAAGGCATCTCTCCAGCTTGCCGTTCCTTTCCTCGGTTTAGGTTCCAGACTACCGGCCCACCTAAGGACTAAATAATAATTTCTATAATCCCAGTTTATGCAACAAGCCGCCATGGGCTGCCTTCACACAATACATGAAGGCCATTAACTCTGACTTACAGTTTGAAGGCAGGGCCTTCTAACCTTGGCAAGTTTAAGACTGGTGGACTTCAACTCCCAAAATTCCCCAGTCAGCTGCCAGCCGGGGAATTCTGGGAGTTGAAGTCCACAAGTCTTCAAGCTTACTTCAAGTGTACTTACTTCAACTGTAAGCCAGAGTTAATGGTTTTCGTGTGTTGTGTGAGCTGGATTCATGCAATACAATAATCCAGAATCAAGCCACCCTGAATATGACTTAGTGTTCTGACCAAGGCTTATGGAGACACTAACAAACACACGTTAATCCCCAAACCCTTTTTTCTTTATTTCAACGGCTGTGAATTTTAGTCATTCACAGCCTGTAATGAATCTGAAACAGTTTGTAAATAGTCCCATGGAAGTCTGCCAAAGTCCTTCAGGATAAGTCTGATAAGCACACACCTATATCTTCCTTGAAATGCTGCCAACAACTAAATTTCCCATTAGTTATACAAGGCCAATCGGAGCACAAATGCAAAACAGAGCTTCAGGTTTCAAACTGACCAGTACAAAGAAAGTTGCTTCCTGCAAAGGCTCCTGTCCCTTTGCTCCTCCTTTATTTCTTATGGGAGAGGCTAATCACCTCCAAGCCTTACTCCTGAGTTGCTCCTTTTGTCTTAACTGTTCTTGCCTTCTGGCAGCTCTGCACAAGGGCAGACTGGGAACAGGCTCCCCTTGTTCCTCTGCCTGGCTGCTGCCAGACTCCGGAGGCTCCGGAGTCAGCACCCCACTCCCAGATGGTCCTGACCACATCCCTGCATTGGACGCAGGACCCTCATCCTAGGCCTCCCCAGACTCCCAGAGTGGCCTGTGTTCCTCCCCACTGTCCGACTCTGCTGCCATCTCCGCAGGCTGCTGACGGATGACAATACTTAGCATGGAGTATGCACTAGGCTGCCATTTCAATCCCATTAAGATTCTTCCACAGAAGTGCAAACTTGGTTTCCAGATAGGTTAGAATTGTTGCTCTTAGGATTCTTACACCAACGGGAAAATTCACGCCATCATTAACCCTGGTTAGGGTTACAACCCATTCTATGACCTTTCTTGCCACATGCTGTTAAGGGAATCACAGCGGCTCTTCAGTTAGTGACACGTTTGCTAAGCGAATCTGGCTTCCCGGTTGACTTTTCTCATCAGGAGGTCACAAAAAATGATCACGTGACCCCCCGGGACACTGCAACCGTCGTAAATATGAGTCCATTGGCCAGCGGGTTAATTTTGATCACGTGACCATGGTGCAACGGTCCTCAAGTGCGAAAAACAGTTGTAAGTTGCTTTTTTTTTTAGGGCTATGGTAACTTTGGTCACTAAATGAATTGTTGTTAAGTTGGGGACTATCTGTACCAAATATTTTCCCAGCAGCTGGAAAGCAACATGTGGGAAGCTTTTGCAGTTGGCCGAATGAGTGGAGGAGGGAAAAATCATTGTCAGAATAAAACAGGAGGGAAGACTTGGACACGAATGGAAAAGCAGGCTAAAATCACTTCAACTTCTTCAGAGATATTAAAGATTAACAGATTAATAGAGTTGGAAGGGACCTGGTAGGTCATCTAGTCCAACCCCCTGCCTGAGCAGGAGACCCTACACCATTTCTGACAGATGGCAGTCCAGTCTCTTCTTGAAAGTCTCAAGTGATGAAGCTCCCTCAACTTCCAAAGGCAACTTCTGTTCCATGGGTTGTTTTTTCCCACTGTCAGAAAATTCCTCCTTAATTCCAGGTTGATTGTCTCCTTGTTCAGTTTCCATCCATTATTCCTTGTCTGGCCTATAGGCACTTTGGAGAATAGCTTGAGCCCTTGCTCCTCCCTGTGGCAGCCCCTCAAATATTGGAAGACTGCTATCCTGTCTCCCCTGGTCCTTTTCTTCCCTAGACTAGCCAAGCCCAGTTCCTGTAACTGTTCTTCATATGTTTTAGTCTCCAGTCCACTAATCATCCTGGTTGCTCTTCTCTGCACTTTTTATAGAGTCTCAACCTCTTTTTTAATAGTGTGGTGACCAAAACCGGATGCAGTGTTCTAGGGGTGATCTTTCTAAGGCTTTACAGAGTGGTTTTACTAGGAGACGGCCAGCTGAAATCCCCACTGTAGAAAGATTTATTTTCTCCTATGGAAGCCGAGATGTGGTTGTTGCATGGATCCTTTCCACAGCTTTGCATTTTTTGCCAGGTCTTTTGATTTCCTCTTTGCCAGCCCTGCCTTTTGCCCCTGTGGGTTTTGATTTCCAAATGGGAGTAGGGGGTAGGGGGTGGCGATATGTTCTATGTGAAATGTCCAGAGGCACAAAGCACGGATACCATAGAAACAAACAGCATTGCAGCTCTTAAAAGGTCTCTCTTTGTGCGTGCTTGGTCTTCATTTCTTTCCAAGGGGCCTTGGCTTCCTTATGAGAGATTTCCCTAAATAGGTAAAATTTGATGTGTGGGCGTGAAATAAAGGGAAGCAACTTGAAAACCAGGGAGATAAAATGGACACCGTTCTGTGGGAGAATGAAACTTTCTGAAAGCTGGGAACAGCTTCCATTATGCGCTTGGAGGAGAGGCAGAAGAAATAGAGAGAAAGAAAAATTGTTTACTGCTGGCCATTCGAGTTCTTTTCTAGACAGCACCTTATTCTAAACAAGGAAAGTTATTAAAAGTGCTTTAAAAACATCTTTGTGTTCTATCTGTAGCATTGTCAGAGTATCATGATAGCTGGTAAACGAACGTCTTACTTTAACGAGTATGTGATCAATTGATCGGAATTTTCTTCAACGATCTGGCTCCCAAGACATAGAAAAACTCTTGGCAGAGAAGGGAAACTTAACAGAATAAGAGAGTGGGAAGGGATCTGGAAGATCTTCTAGTCCAACCCCTTATTCAAGCAGTAAACTATCTTTTCAGTCCAATCTCTTCTTAAAAACTTCCAGGGCTGCATCATCCACAACTTCTGGAGGCAAGTTTGTTCCGCCAATTAATTGTTCTTACTCTCAGGAAATTTCTCTTTAGTTCTAGGTTGCTTTTCCCCTGGATGAGTTTCCATCCATAGCTTGGAAACTTGATGGCAGGATGACTGAAACAGAATTCCTGGCTTTTCGCTGCTGAGCAAATTCACCTGCTAACACTAATCACGGAATTAAAAACAAACTTGTTTTTCGGCATGTGTTTAACAACCTCGCAACTAACCAAGTTTATTGCCTTGGTCTGAACGGCTGTGCTTTCCACGGCTTCTCATCGGATTTTGTAGAGACTTCCAGAAAGCAGGCTGGTGTGGCAGTGAAAAACATCGAACCAGGAACTCGGAAAATCCATCTACTAGTCTCCCCACCCCTTCAACCACCGAGGCTCCTGGGTGACTCTAGGTCTTTCTTTGCCAGCTGTAATATTTTCCAGAGCTGCTGCTGCTGTGCGGGATAAAATGCACAAGAAATCCCCACGGAGGCCTCTGTGCATTCTCGGAAGACTGGGCGAGATATAAATCAAAGAAATTAAACAAAGAAAGTGGAGGAGGAAGGAAAGAAAGGAAGGAAAGAAGAAAAGCTATTGATAATGGGCGAGATTATCTCAGTAGCTGTCATGCATTCTGTTAGCAGTCTTCCTTCAGGACAGAACGTGTAGAGTGATTAATTGGTACAATTAGCTGATTAATGGCTTGATCACATTTTAAAAATAGTCTCGATTAATTGGAGTTAGCCATCTGGGCTGTTCCCATTGTGCTGCTGGGACCCGAATGGCTGGGTAAATATCTATTTCTCTTCTCCCCTTATTCTCTCCACTGAGCCTCCTTGCGATTCCTGAAGGGTACAGCCGGATCCTCCCAATTTGGAGAAGAAAACACAAGAGCAGGCACAATGCAGCTTTGTAGATAGGGGTGTCCTACTCCCCAGCAGCCAGCCAGCCCTGGAGGGAAAGAAGAAATGTAGGAAGAAGAGATTGGGCAACCGTTTGTCTGAAATGGTATAGGATTTTTTGCTTGAAGAGGGGGTCAGACTACAGACCTCCAAGGCCCCTTCCAACTTTTATTCTATACTCTATTCTAGTTCCAAATTCAGTATTCGTGGGGCTTAGCAGTCATTATCCAGAGATGGGGAAAGGGGTTAGGTTAAGCTAAGCCATCATTTCTTACTGAGCAATGCAGGATCGGTTGGGGGTCAAATGATTACTTTTAAGTCAGAATCCAATAAAGGTTCTGGGAAAGGGGTTGATACATTGCACTAAGTCAGTGTTCCTCACCCCTTGGTGACTTTAACACCCATGGACTTCAACTCCCAGAATTCTCCAGACAGCATGTTTTTGTCCCTATTTATTATTCCTGCTTTTAATTATTTTTATTATGAGGGTCCAGATTGTTTGGGGGCCATAGGCTGATTTTGGAAACTACTTAGAGATTCTGGCTGTAAGGCAGTGGTGGGATTCAAAAAAATTTTTTTACTACTGGTTCTGTTGGCGTGGCGGGTGTGGCTTGGTGGGCGTGGCAGGGGAAGGATACTGCAAGACCCCCATTCCCTCCCCATCCCACTAACCTGCTTTCCAGCTCCATTCTCCTATGCAGGGTAACCAAAGAAGACCCAGCCGATCAGCTGGGACTCAATGGGAGGCAGGGAAGAGATGGAGGTGGGACCAGTCAGAGGTGGGATTTGCCGGTTCTCTGAACTATCCAAAATTTCCACTGCTGGTTCTCCAGAACGGGTCAGAAGCTGCTGAATACCATCTCTGCTGTAAGGCACTGTGAAGTGGTATATAAGTACAAGGGCTATTGCTATGGGCAATTTTTGTCCCTATGACTTTGCTTGAAGCCTCTATTCTCAAAAAGAAGTTCTGTGGCCCCATTTTTTTTTTAAAAAAAAAACTAGGGCACAGAAGTGGTGCCATTCTCCTTTTCAAATCCTCTCCCTGGAATTTGGTGCCAGATTCCTTCTTCTGGACCAAGTGAATTCCTCAGGGTTTTTGGTGTGTTTTTTTTTACATGTTGCTTTCTGTCCATCTGCTGAATTTAATGACAGTTTTGTCCCGACTGTGAAAGCTGCTCAGAAAGTATTTCACTAAAGGAGCAGAGGAGAAATGGAAGAAAGGAAGAAAAGAGGAATGGCACAGTTTTAAAAAGAAGTAGAAAAATGCACAGCTGATTGTGGTTTTGTTACTCCGTTTCCTCCCACGCACTATAAAACACTCAGAAATGAAGCGATCTAAACCTGGGAGTTGTCAAAATAGGGGAATCCAAAATCCGCTTGTTAAACCAGATGACATAAACTGACTTTTCTTTTGCCTAGGAGGCTCTTAACTCATGGATCCCCATAGCCACCATAATTGAAATCTTTAGATCTCTAAACCATCTCTGGATAATCTCAGATCCGTTTTTGGACATTTTAATCCTTGAAAAGGAATGACTCTTTCTCCCTTTTTGGAAAGAAGGAATATATATAGATTTATTTTATTCCTGTTTTTGATCATTTTTATCATAATATTTATATGCAGCTTTTTAGGTCTCTGTACACTGCCAGAGTTGCTCAGTGAGAGAGGTGAGTGGTTTTTTTAACAATGATATACAAATAAATAAAGATAATACACAATATGATCTTTATGTGTTGTATCTGATGCTTGTATTGTGTAATACACACATATCTATCTAGTATATGGATAGAAAATTGCCCCACCACAAATGTTGTAAGTTTGCCTTACATTTTGGAAAAATCACCTGAATTTGATCAGTCCTGTCTGAAACAGACAACACTGAACTGAGTTTGCACTGGATCTAGATGTACAGCCAGCCTCTAGAACTGGGATAAAATACCATCACCAAATTTTAACTGTGCAGCTTAAAAACAAAGTATCCAAGGTAAAGAACCGACATGCCAAAATAGAGCTTATAATGGAGACTTTGCTGATTTCCTGGCTGTGACAAATGGAGCGGGGGAAAAAAAAATATACCTGTAATCTAAAGGTACGCTTATAACATTTCAGACCTCTTATATTTCCTGTTTTATATTTTATCGAAATGTGCAAGAGATCAAAATGTGATGTGAAGGTGCCATGCGCTAAATAATAATAATAAGAGATAACTTTTTTTGCTATTCATTTTACACCGGAGCATGGGTAAAATATCACCAGAGCTCCTATTTGAAGGCAGATAATTGAAACATTATTGTTTTCTTCTCCTCCTCCTCCTCCCATTTCTCTAATTGAAAGATATAACAAGGTGCTTCTGATTGTCTCTGATAATGGAGCAAGGAATATTTACCTGTTTCCAACTTCAGACTATCATGTAATTTATCTCAGTGGAATACACAGCCTGTATGGTACTGCCTTTCTCGGCATGATTTGTAATGGTTTCCGGTTGCCCTGGATAACTAGTAACCTAGGGAATGAATTTCTTCTTTTAGTGTTTTGAAGATGGAACGTATTGATCATGAAAAGAATCACATTTTCACCATAGTGTAAACCGCTTGCAGTAGCAAGCAGAAAAGGATGCAGGGCTTCCTTGACAAGTTACCCCCACTCCCCCCCCCAAAAAAAAGTAAAAAGGGGAGGCAAAAAAACAGCGATGGACTTTGCTGGAAGGGATAACCAAGGAATTAATGTCTAATTATCAAGCCCCGGAGGCTCGTTCCGAGAATCTGATTTCACAGCAGTTTTTTTCTTGAGAAAAAAGAAAAAGAAAAAAAAAAGCAGATCTGATTTTCCAGTGAATTAGCATCCCCAAAATTTTAAGGGGTATAATCAGATTCAGCCAGTTTGCACCAGTTTGGGAGAGCCGGTTGTTAACTTTCTGAGCAGTTTGGTAAACCGGCTGTTGGAAGAAATCATTAGGGCAGAGAACCGGTTGTTAAAATTATTTGAATCTCACCACTAGGTATAAATAACAGAATAAACTGAATAACGAGAGTCAAATTTGGTCTCACAGGGAAGGGCCTCCAGGGCTAAAATCCAGGAGGCCGTGAGTTCTAGTTCTGCTTTAGGCTCAAAGGCAGGGCCAGTCAGTCTCTCACAGCCCTAGGAAGGAGGCAATGAAAACCTCACCAAAGGGACCTTCCCCTGGTGGTCTCTGAAAATCAGCCACACCATTGAGCAGAAGAAAAATAAAGAAAAATGGGGTGCCAGTTTGGTGTAGGGATTAAAGACACCACACCAGGCACAGCGAGAAACCTTAAAAAATGTGGCCATTTTCTCAAGCACCAGAACTGGAATTCATTCATTCATTCATTCATTCATTCATTCACTGAATGTGAGGCAGATCGCCTATTATTATTGTTGTTGACTATCGGGTTGACTATTGTTCCTATCTTAATTGTTTTGTGTCTGCCGCTACTCAGAGTCTCACTGAATTGGGCAGCCCCCTAAATCAGGGGTCCCCAAACTTGGCAACTTTAAGACTTGTGGACTTCAACTCCCAGCCTTCCCCCAGCCAGCTATGCTATGGGAGTTGAAATCCACAAAGCCTTAAAGTTGCCAAATTTGGGGACCCCTGCCTTCAATTCTTGAGAGGACCAAACAAATTCAAGATAAAGCAAAGACTTTTGGTTTTTGTTTTAAATTTAATCAAGAATTTAAACTGAAGCAAAGGCAGGTTGTTCTATGGATGTTCCATAGATAAATGCAAGGCTGGGGTCTTGGGGAAGGGAACAGAAGGGGACTAGTGGGAAAAATCTCATCTCAGTCAGGAACAACATAAGTTATTTTATTATGGGGGGGGGGAGTTCTCCCTTCCCTTTGGGCCTTCGCAGTGGGAGGGGGGGTGTGGATTCCAAGGGAGGGAAAGGCCAGAAAAGGATTTCCCCTCCCCTCTTTGAGGCACTTGGCTTCATACAACCATAATCCCCAGCTCTGGAATTCAGACATTATCAGGGTGTAGGACACAACTGGCTGATCAGAGGGAGAAGCAACTTAAACTGGACCCAGTCAGCTAGTTAAAGCCCCCTCACGTGCCCCCCCCTCCAATCCTGACTCTGAATCCAGGCGATCCAATGTTACTGGGCTGTGTCTGACCCAGGTTCTCAGCCTTGTGTGAACCCTGCAGATTAATCTGGACCAGGGAGGGGTGTGTGTGTCAACTTTGTGGGAATGGGGGAACCCTTCATACTTCTCTCTCTTTCTCCTCTTTCTCTTTTCCTTCTCTCCCGCTTTCTCTTCCTTCTCGGTCTCTGGCTCTTTCCCTTCTTTCTTCCTCTTTCTCCTCTCTCTCTCTTTCCCTCTCTCTTCCTTCTCGCTCTCCTTCTCTTTCCCCACTCTCTCCCCCTCTCTCTCTTCCTCCTCTCTCTTCCCCCTCTATATCTTTTTCTCTTCCACTTCTCTCTCCCTTTCCCTTTCTCTTCTTCCTCTCTTTCCCTCTTACCCCTCTTTCTCTTCCTCCTCTTTTTCTCCCTCTTTCTCTCTCTCCCTCTTTCTCTCCCTCCTCTCTCTCTCTCTGTCCCCCTTTATCTCTTCCTCTTCTCTCTTTTTTCCTGTCTTCCTCGCCTCTTTCCCCCACTCCAATCCGGCGGCGCCTGCCTCGCCGGCTCTCGCTCGCTCGCTCCTTCCTCCCTCCGCCCCGCTTCTCTCCCCCCCCCTTCTCCCTCCTCCCTTCCTCCTCCTTCTCCGCCCTCGGCCGGGGCTCCGCGTTTTGCGGCCGACCCGAGCTGTATTTCCAAGGCTGTCCATGGCTCGGTGCTGTTGGCTCTCTCTCCGTCTGATCAGCCCAGGCTGTGCGGGGCTCCCTACGGGATCAGAGCGCTCCCCCGCCGGGACTCCACTCCTCACATCCTCCTGCTGGGACTCAGCTACATTTCCAGCCAAGCCTGGCTTTATTATGTGTGTCTGCACTGCAGCCCCAGCAGCCAGAGCAGGGAAAAGAACCAGGACAAAGAAGAGACGAGAAGGAGGCTGGCGAGAGCCGGAGCGGAGCGGGAGCCACAGCGGCGGCGGAGGCGGCTGGACCGGCCATGGAGGCAGGCACCCTCGGCCCGGCTCGACGCGACTAACCCATGGAGGCAGCTAGCGAGCCCGGCGGGCAGGCAGCAGCAGCAGCAGCGGCAGCAGCGACGGCGGAGAAGCAGCAGCAGAAGCAGCAGCAGCACCAGCGCTCCGTGGGCTTCCCGAAGCGGGTTGGGGCGGGAGGCGGCGGCGGTCGAAGAGAAGGAGGCGGAGGCGGCGGTGGAGGACGAGCCGGTCCGGTCCGCTGGCCCAAAGCTGGTGGGAGAGCTGGACGCCGCTAAGGCAGCCGCGCCGAGCTCGTGAAATTCTCTCTCTCTCTCTTGTCCTTCGCCTCCACACAACCCCCCCCCCCACAAAAAAGCCCCCCACCCTCCCACCCAAAATCAAAGGGGGAAGCTTGCCCGGCGCCCTTTGGAGCTGTGGGGCTTTCGGAGAGAGAGAGAGAGAGAGAGAAAGAGGGGAGGGAGAGGGAGACCCTTCCCCAAATACTGTGTCTTAACCCCCTCCCTCCCTCCTTGGGGGAGACCCGGGACAGGTTTGCGAGCCACAGGAGGAGAAAGAAGCGTCCCGGGGGGGGGGGCGGGAAGAAGAGGGAGGTGTGTGTGCGTGCGTGGGTTTTTTTTTTTTTTTAAAGAC
>BHEV01059148.1:0-27854 GCA_004319985.1 Emydocephalus ijimae
CGGCATCAAGACCTCAGAGCCCAAAGAATCATACTCAAAGATTATCAGGGGAACCGAATTCCAGTCGTTGGATCCAGCCAACTCCAAGTATCATTCAAAAATCGTACTGCGTCATTACCACTGACTGTCGTCGACAGTGACCGGCCTAGCCTTGTTAGGCCTTCAATGGTTCGCCCCACTCGGGATCGAGGTAACCGGCATTCACCAAACCAGAAGCGACGACTGGAGGAGGCCATCGTCCAGGAATTCCAGGACGTTTTTGCAGACAAACTAGGCGAGTAGAAGGGGACCCCAATATCATTTAACCTTAACCCTGAAGTAGCCCCCATCTGCCTTAAGCATCGTCAGGTACCTTTTGCCCTTAAACCAAAAATTGACAAGCAGCTCGATAAGTTAAAAGCCCAGGGTGTTTTAGAACCAACTGACCACGCTCATTGGGAAACCCCAATTGTAACACCCATCAAACCGGATGGATCGTTAAGGATTTGTGGGGACTACTGGGCTACCCTTAATCACGCCCTTCAACAGAATGCTTACCCGGTGCTGGTGGTACAACACCTTCTCCATTCCCTGGGGGGCGGAAAAGTCTTCACTAAATTGGATTTAGCACAGGCATACCAACAACTGCCTGTAGATAACAAACCGCAGAGGCACAGAAAATCGTTATGCACCGAGGCGCCTTTAAGTGCAACCGACTCCAATTCGGAGTGAGCGTAGCCCCAGGGATTTTTCAAAGTCTGATGGAGAGACTTTTGCAAGGGATCAAGGGGGTTGTGCCATACTTTGATGACGTTTTAATTGCTGCCCCGAATAGAGAAATACTGGAAAAGCATCTTAAAATGGTCCTCCAGAAATTTAAAGACTCTGGCCTTAAATTTAAAGACTCTGGTCTTAAGGTTAAAAAAAATAAATGTCAACTGTGTACAGATAAAGTAGAGTTCCAGGGGTACCTAATCGATAAACAAGGCATTCACCCCACCAGTAGCAAGTTAAGNGTTTCCTGGGGCTCATTAACTTTTACAACATCTTTTTGTCCCAGAAAGCGACCGTAGCTGAGCCCCTACATAGACTTCTCGACAAAAAAGCAACCTGGGTCTGGGGACACCGCGAGGAGCACGCATTCCGACAAGTGAAAAACTTACTAACCTCAGATGCTGTTTTAATGCAGTATAACGAGACTTTGCCTTTAACAATTACATGTGACGCGTCACCGTTTGGAGTAGGAGCCATTTTGAGTCATGTGTTACCAAATGGTAGTGAGGCCCCTATTGCCTATTTTTCAAGGACCCTATCAAAGGCTGAACGTAACTATAGCCAAATCGACAAAGAGGCTCTTGCTGTTGTATCTGCTGTGAAACGGTTTCATGAATATGTGTATGGACGAGTTTTTACTATTGTTACCGACCACAAACCTTTGCTAGGGATTATAGCGGGAGACAAGCCAACCCCCTATTTATTGTCACCTAGAATAACTCACTGGTCGGAGTTTTTAGCTGCGTACAACAATAAATTACAACACTGCCCGGGGAAAGCCATTCCCCACGCTGATGCATTGAGCCGTGTCCCACTTCCGGAAACCGTCGATGACCCAGCTCCAACCCTTACGACACTCCAGATTGAAACGCTACATTCACCACCGCTAAAAGCCAGAGACATTGCAATCGAAACAAAACGAGATCCTGTCTTGGCGCGAGTTCTTAGCTGGGTCAAATGAGGATGGCCAATAGAACAAANTTTCAGAAACCAACAAACAGAACTTTTTTTGCAAAAAGGCTGCATCCTATAGGGAGATAGAGTCGTCGTCCTAGAGCGGTTACAACGAGCAGTATTGAAAACATTGCATGACGGTCACCCCGGCATCGTGCGTATGAAAGCGCTCGCACGAAGCTACGCGTGGTGGCCGGGCATCGACAAACAGATCGAAGCCTGGGTAAAGACTTGCTTAAAGTGCCAAGAAGTCAGCAGTGCCCCACCTAGAGCAACTCCAACAGAATGGGAAACCCCCCGGGGGCCATGGTCCCGCATCCACGTTGATTTTGCGGGACCTACTAAAGGACATACGTTCCTCCTAACAGTGGATGCCTGTTCCAACTGGCTCGAGATCCACGAAATGAAGAATACTACAACGGAGTCCGTCATCCGAAAATTGAATAGACTATTTGCAACGCACGGGCTGCCAGACATTCTGGTCTCCGACAACGGACCCCAGTTCACCGCCCTGGTTTTTGAACAATACTTAGCAGACCGGGGTATCCGCCATGTGCTAACTTCGCCAGCGCACCCTGCGGCTAACAGCAGGGCCGAGCGCATGGTCCAATTTGTTAAAAAAACTCTCCACAAAATGGACTATGGGGACATTGACGACAAAATAAACAGAATACTCCTACTCCAACACATCACTCCACACAGCATCACCAACAAGACTCCAGCTGAACTATTGATGGGACACAAGCTCCGTTCCCACCTCGACCGGCTTCACCCATCCTTCGAGCCAGAGAAACCCTGTGGATCTAGCGGAAAATGCTGTGAGTTCAAGGTAGGCAGCTTAGTTTTTGCCAAAAACCTCTCCGGCGAACCATTATGGGTCGAAGCAACCGTAATTCAAACCACCGGGCCCAGATCGTACCGTGTGCAAACCTGCGATGGGAAAATATGGAAACGCCATATAGATCAGCTGCGCTCTCGGCTACAACCCAGTTCCCGTGACTCCTGTGACTCCCAAACTGAGGGGGGAGGGGATGTCAAAGAAACCAAATTCGAGATAGTGGAAAGCAGAAGCGAAGAAAGTCAGCAATCGGGCGCGATAAATGAAGAAGAATCAAGGAGGGGAGTGTCCTCGCCACAGAGGAATACCTCAACGGAGGCTAGCCCGCAAAGATCGGAGGACAACAACAACGACAGAATTAGTGGCACCGAGTCGTCCAGTGAGAATGCGGAACCGCCTGTACCAGATATGTCCAAAAATGTCCCACCGAAACCGGACTACAGACAGGAACTGGTGGGACAGCACAAATCTAATAGACAGTTAAAATAACCTACATATCTTAGGGATTACGTCACCGGACCCCTCAAACGGAACCCGGGGGAAGGGGTGTTATGAACTAATAAAAGCGCTTCAGTAAAGTTTTAACAAACCTTAAAGAAAAAGCAGGATTCTAATCCTGCACTTCTGATTGGCCGATAATAGCAATATCGGATTGGTCTGTTCTGGGCAATCTGATTGGCTGTTAACGAGCCACTCTCATTGGTTCAAGGGTTTAACACTTCCATGTTTCTCATTGGCTAATGGGTCAGCAACCTGCCCTTTAAAAGGGCTGCTGCTGCCCTTGGGTTGAGCTCTGTTCAGAATGATTAATAAAGAGTTGAAGTTCACTGTTCACTGCCTCGTCTCCGTTCCTTGCGCCCATGCGCAGAACTTAACAGTTAACTTCCTAATAACATTTTGTTTTATAAGGTATAATATTTCACAATTCTACTGTGCTGTTCTTCTAAATGATGATGAAGAAGGCCAAATATCTTGGTATCACTATGACAAATATGAACTGCATGTTGTTTCAAAGTAACAATGCAGACATGGAATAATGTTTAAAAAGACATACTAAAATGGGAGAAACTACAACTGCTTTTCCTGGGGAAAAAAATCTTTCCTAGAGTGATGTTTTTGTTTAAGATAATACCTTTTTGACAACTGATATACCATTTAAACAATGGCAGAAGGATATATCTAAATTTGCGTGGCAGGGGAAAAAAACCCACGTTAAATATAAGGTTTTCCAAGATACAAAGGAAAGAGGAAGATTGAGTCCACCTGATTTAAATATTATTTTACAGCTTATTATTTGGTTTTGATGAAAAAGTGGGTGCTGCTGGGAAATAAAAGGTCCTTGAGGGTAGAAGGACATGAACTGATATTTGGGTGGCATGAATATTGATGGTGCCACAAAGTTAAGGTTAATGTGGATTTTAAAAGTCATTATCTTTGATGTGCTGAATTAAGAATATGGAACAGTGACAAGTCCAGATTGGCCCCAAAAGTCCAGATTGACCTTTTTGGGTCTCAGCATAAGAAGCATTTTATAGATGAGAAATACAGTAACAGTCAAACATAAATGGCTAATTAATAATAAGTTTTTAAAATGTTGTCAAGGAGAATGTAATATAAAATCAAGAGAAGTGGTGGCAGAAAGAGATAGTTATCAGCCAGACAATTTGTGCCCTCTTGGATCATTATTTCAGAGCTATTTCCTTACCTAAATAGAGAAACAGAAAGGGTAATTCAACAATGCAATATTCCAATTTGAAAATATCTTACTTTTATAGTTATCAGCTTTTTTGTTCTTCTTTTGCAACTTTCTTTAGGAGTAACTTTAGGAATTAATGTATTCTTTTCACCTTTTAGCTATTTAAATAGAAGTTAACAAATTCCATTGCCAATTACAGGAAAAAAAAATATTTTTTTAAACCCTCTTATATAAGTCAAACATTTTGAGCCTTAATAAGTATAGTATTATTTTATATTCCAGTCCGTGTACATTAAAATTCATAGGACAAAGAGCCACAAAACAACTCTACATGGTGAACACTTTTAAAGCCTCCATATAATTCATTGCGTATAATATTTGTCAAGGTATTTGTGATAGGCTATGTTAAGAGAATAATAGACATGCCTG
This sequence comes from Emydocephalus ijimae, assembly GCA_004319985.1. Lineage (NCBI taxonomy): Eukaryota > Metazoa > Chordata > Lepidosauria > Squamata > Elapidae > Emydocephalus > Emydocephalus ijimae. The sequence continues at coordinate 4,671 of BHEV01059148.1, forward strand.
AAAGAGGCAGAACCACATGGTCTTCCAATTTTACTCCTCCCTTCCTTTTTTAACATTCATGTTCATGATACTGTAGTAAAAAATAATTTCAGCGAAGCTTGACCGATCAAAGAATTTCATTTATACAGTTCCAAACCTTTCTAATGGTTTTACATTATTTTATATGCAGTTCTTTTATATTTTCTAGATCTACTTGACATAGCTTTTGCAAAAAGAGTTTGTTTATTTTTTTCCATTTAACTCTAAGCTGTAATTTAAACCCTTTGAAGCAGAATTGACCCAGTTAAAATTATCTTACTTCAGACACATTATGCAAAGATCCAGCTCTCTGGAAAAGGTTCTCATGCTAGGAAATATGGAAAGAAAGAGAGGAAAGCAAGATGACCAGCAGCAAGGTGGTTGGATACCATTACTTGAAAGCACAGGTAAGTGATAGTCCATCATGGAGAATCTATCTATATGGCCCTAGGAGTTGAAAATGACTTCATGGCATATAATCAATTAATCAACCATACAATCAATCAAATGTTGCCAAATATTATTTGTCAGTGTATAAGGTTCATAAATTAGAATAGACATGGCAACAGTTCAGCCAATGGGAACTGTTGGATGACTAAGAAACAGCACCTGTTGTAAGCCAGACAACTTGGAGACTGGGTGTGGCTTAAGCTTACTGGTCTGTATATAAGAGTTAGTTTGTCCTTGGATCTTTGTCTCTGTAATATATTGCTTCTGTGTTTATATTGCTTTTGTGATTATGACTTCTTGATTCTAAGTTCTGGCTCTGGGTATTGTATACATGCATCATACTGTATATTATTGTATATAAACAAGTTTCTTCTATAAATAAACCCTGCTGAATTATTTACTTGTGTGCTGGTTGGACTGCTGCAAAGTCTAACATTATTTCCATGTAAAATTAATAAACAACTTAATATTCTGTGGGCTCGTGTCAATCTCCTAAAGCAATATTTTACCTTGGTGGGGTATTTACTTAATCAATCAATCAGACTTGTAGTTTTCTGGATTTTCTCTCTGGCAAGTAAATATTTAATATTCTCCTCAGTCATCTTCAGTGCCACCAAAAGCATTCTATGTTGAAAAGTGTTGTGAAACTTCCAGTTGTTCACCCTACTTCTTTGATTAGTGTCTGAATAATTCTTTTCTCATTGTTCTAACTTGCCCACAAACTAATCCAATGTATAGATTTCACTAAATCAAAAACCCAACTTTAACAGCAAGTTGCTATCAAAGCCGATTTTAGCTGCCAACTCTCATCTTCATTTCCAGTATTTTCCTAACAAAGTTTCTCCTTCCCAGATAGTATTTAAAACTCATGCTCTAATACCAGCATGACAAATTATATCTCCCCATCTGCAGCCCTCCTATGAGACTTTTTTTTATGAGAATTTAAGCTAACCCTTATGCTAAGCTCTTTATCAGCAAAACAATAAAAACTATTTTGTTTAGGTATCCACATAGACACATGGCTACATGAAATTCCATTGAGACCCTATGATAGAAAGTAGGTGCCTCACAGATATAAATATAATTACAGTTAATAAACAAAAAAATAAATATTTTAATTGGTATGGTTGAGGTGACAAAACATTTTGAATTGTTTGGTTTGATCTTGTCAGAGAGACACAAAAAATGAAGTAAATGATGAAAGGGCCATGTTTTTATTGTGAAGGCTATTATTCTCAGTCCAAACATAGATATTATATTTTCTTGTGCTTTTGATTCAAGGATAAAATGGTGCTTCACAATGTGCAGAGTACCTTTTTATCTAACACATTCTTTCTTGAATAGTGTTGCTGCACTTAGCGAATCCAGTTGTTTGATTTCCAAAACAGATTTGACTATTTTAATGAATTTAAATGAGCTGTTATGTGAATGCTCCTACATGGTCCACAGCATTTTGTTTTTGCATTTGAAAGTGAAGCAATGTACACATTCCTAAGATTTTCCACATAGATCATCCTCTTATAAATCCTCAACCCCAATAATTATAGTATTGTACTGTGTGAAGGCACACTTACTAGATATTCCTTATCTTATGTACAGCAATGGCATTCATCAATGATACATTCATTAAAACATATAAATAAAAGTCCATATAGTTCTGGTATAAGAGTTTTTATAGGAGTCATCAACAATGACAAAATAGAAGATGCAGCCAGGTACCTGTAGTTCCATTCCTTTTTAATATGCATCATATGCTAGTAAAAAGTGGCAGGATATCAATTGCCCAGTTGTGCCCCCATTTTGACATCATGCAAATGCCCCTGTATGTGTGGGAAATTTACTAACATCTTGTAGCAAATGCTATATTCAGGCATTTAGAATCAGGTTGCTGTGCATAAGATTAATATTATACTACATCAACTCAAACTTTGAAATGTAAAAATGAATATGATTGATGTTATTTGCTTACAATAGAAAAATACTTTTTGTATTATTAAATTTAAACATGGACATTTAAAAAAATGAAAGTGAAGTTTGAAATAAAAGACTAAAGCTTTCAGGAAGTTCTACCTTTGAATTTCATGCCAACTTCCAGATGATATCATATTCGAAGAGAAAAAAAAGTCATTTTACTTACAGACACTGTGTGTAGCTCTTCAGATAATGGATCATATTAGCTCTGTAAGTTATACTCCTTGTTTTTCATGGCCACGTAATATATTACAGCTTTAGATAGGCTGTGCTTGAAAAGTAATTTAAGGTTCTGATTGTCATAAGTAAAATAATAGCAAGAAACTCAGATCTTTTTGCAAAATGTGACATTTCAAAAGCCATATACATTCATACAACCAGATTAAAAAAAAAAAACACAGAAAGCCTATTGTCCTTTGCAACCATACATCCCTACTGAATTTTTCTTTTAAAATAGTAACACTATAGGTAGTATGAAGTTCTGAAAATCTTTTATTTTTAACATTAAAACTTATTCAGTACTGAAACATTTCAACTTCAGAATGTGTTCTTTGGTATAATTTTATCCAAAGTAGCCAGATTCTTATCTTAGAATACCTGAGAAAATGTTATATATGTGAATGTCTCTGTGTGAATGTGTGTGTGTGCATGCATGTGTGATGTTCTCATTCAAGGACTCTTTAGCAAGGACCAGTAACCAAGAATAATATTTTAACCAAGAATATTTAACAATTATATATCCCAGTGTGAATTTGAACTTCAGCAATGGTGATCACACACATCTCAGGGGAAAAGTTTGAATGTTATTGAGCGGCAATATATAAAATTTTGTAAAATGTGTGAAAAACTGAAAGAGTGGGAAAAGGTAGGAAATAATTGTACAATGAAAAGAGGATTCAAAAGAGAATGTTACATTACATAGAAGTGATAGAATTGGCTAGTTTTACAAACTGAACAAACTACCTTTCAGGGAAGAAATGGCAGACTGAAAATGACTCCAAAAAGCAGAGGCAATAACAACAGAATGAAGTGCCAGCAAATAGACCAGCTTTTTGCAATTCCTCTCCAAAAAAGGAGAGGACTTGAGGTTACCCACAGGTGCTTTAAACAGTTCTCAAGCACAAGACAGCAGTTTTCAGTTAGAAGTGTGGGAGAGGAGGGAATAGCCATCTTATCCAAACTGTGGTTATCACCTTTGAAAGGACTCTGTTTGCATACTTCCTTCTCTAATCACATTCAAAATTGTTTGTTAACTGCTTTTCAGTCATTAAGAACCTTTAAATTGACAAGTCTGAAAACATCAGATGAGTTTCCCTCAATCTTTACTGAAAACAACCTTTAAAGATACAGTAAGTTTAAGGACTTTTTTTTGAAGCAGCAAAAGGAAGATTAGACCTTTGATTTTAGAAAGTTACAAAATGACTAAGAATCCAGATGGATTTGAAATAAGGTTTCAGAATGAAATATAATTCTTCTGATGGGAAAATGCTTTTGTTTGATTTTTTTTTTAAAGTGATAGTATAGAACTTTGAAGATTGGGCACTAAAGAGAACCAGAAAGAAAGAAAGACTGCAATTAAAGGAGAAAAATGCTTCAATTTGACTTATTAATATAGAATGAAGCAGAATATTTTAGCAATGGACATATTAAAGATATTTTTGAACAATGAAGCCAGAATTAAGTTTAAGATTAGTATGTATCTATAATTATACTGTGTTTAAAGGTGTTATGACAAAATAATAAGCTTTACCATAAAAGATTGAAAATGATATGAACGTGGATTTTAAAATGACAAACTACATTGGATGTATAAAAGAACCTGGTGAATGTCTTACTAATTAAAAGGAACATACAAATAACAAACCAGAAAAGTGATCTGGATAACAGATTTGTTATAGCTTTAAAGAATTTTATGAAAAGCAATAAAGAAAATATGAAAACAAATCAAGTTCTGGGATATTACTCAAAGGGACTAAAGATGAAGATTATTAAAAATAAAAAGACAGAATATAAAGTTGGTTTTGTCAAGGTTAAAATAGATAGGGACTTTCAGTTGCATGTTGCAGCGAGAATGGCTGGAAAATAGCAGAGCTCCTGCTTGCTGGAAGACTCTATGGGGTTAATCCGTCCTGGAGGGTTGGTGAAGAAAGGAGAGGCACTCAGCTGATCATAAGGAAATCACAATTTCCTCATTGATCTGAAGAAAGCTCTCCCGAATGGCAGCAGGGACGATGGACATTTTGGTCAGTCACAAACTGGGACAACTGGGACACTAAGATCTTGTGCTGGAGCAATGCGTGGTCAGAAACTGGGTGAGACAACTTCCAACCAAGGGTGGGATTCTACCAGTTCTAACCTATTCACTAGAACCTGTTGTTAATTTTCTAAGCAGTTTGGAGAACTGGTTGTTGGAAGAAATTGTCTTTTGTTTTTTCCACTTTATATGGCTAATCCTGTCAGGAAGACAGGAAACATTCTGGTGTTGTTTCTAGCCTAATCTTTATTGCCATGCTTACAGAAACTGCCTCTCTATTCCTCCATTACCTCTTATTACATTCTTGGCAGTACTAGACTTCCTGTTGCCTGAGCTTCTTGGGAGTAATTTTCTCTGCTGGTACTTTGCTTGACTTTTTTTTTAAAGGGGAAGGATTGTTTTAAGCTTTTTTACATTACTATTGGGAGGAAATACTCCCCTGTTGGAGTTCTTCCAGCCAGGATGCAACAATCAGCACTTTGAAGAAATAATTGAACAATGAAGCTTAGCTGCCAGAAAGAAGCTTTTTAATGACAAGGAACCAAGATGAGTGATATTCAGCAAGGCTTCTTGGCTAGCTAGAAAGATTGACATTCAAATGTGAGTTTACATACCCTTTCTGAGTGTTGATCTAAAACTGGTTTTTGGTGAAGTTTAATTCTGTGCTTGGTGATGTTTAATCCTGTATTTATTGATGGGATAATGTTCCCTATTCAGCTTTGTTTGGAAGGAAAAAGGTTAATCTCTGTTCCTGAAAAGAAACTGGGTTGAGAAATTTGGCTAGTTCCTGTGTCTATTTGTTCTGGTAATTGGTTTAACAAGCAACAGCTACTGATGTGATTTAATTATGTGCATTGTGTTTGAAAATTTTCCTGCCTCATGGTTTCTTTTTCTATCTGGGGAGGGGGTCTTCTTTCACTGTTTTAATGGCTCCTGGTACTGTCCTTTTGAGGTATACTTCCAAGAGGCAGGATGCAAGCTTGGTATTGTTTTTTTTTTAATCCCTTTGGGGGGGCATGTGGTCTTTCCTTAAAGCTGGATGATTTCCTAAGAGTATCTTGTGGGGTGAGTGAGACCAGCTGATATCCTTAAGTGGTGCAAATGGATCTAAGGATTGCTTCTGCTGGGTGTGGTCTTTCTGGAGAGTTTAAATAACCTCTCTGCTAAAGGATTTCACTCTATGAGCAAGAGTTGACTGCTGATAGTTACCATTGCATTTTAGCTATTTTAATTCCTCAAGGTGCTCTGGCACCCTGCCTGATTTGTAACTCCAGCTTGCAGATCTTTTTAATTTAATGATTGGTATTTAGGGCAAGCAAAGAAGCTTTTTGTATTTTTGTACAGGTAATCCTTGAGTTACCATTGAAAATTACAATAGCACTGAAAAAAGTGACTTATGACCATTTTTCATACTTATGACCATTGTAGCATCCCCACAGTCATGAGGGGCCAGGTGAGGGGAAGTGCCCCTCGATGTGAGCGATGTCGAATTGGCCACTCACACCCAGTCAAATGACCACCCAGCCACACCTACTCAGCTGGTCATTAGGGTAGAGAACCGGTTGTTAAATTATTTGAATCCCACCCCTGCTTCCAACTGTTACCTTGGAGATTTAACCCAAGTAAAAAGTTCCAAAATGATCACCTAACATAAAGAAAGTGGCAATTGGATTGATGGAGAAAGATGAAAGACTAAAAACTAATTAAAGACCTAGAAAAATGATTTAAGGATGATTTAAATATAGAAAGCCTGGAAAAGCCAAATAACATGGTGAAAAGTGATTATTGGGAGAAATTGCTTTTTTAAATTCTATTTTTAACCCCCTCCCCCTCATTGGATGACAATAAGCTTTTTTAATTTTGATTTTTACACTCTGTTAAATGCTGAAATTGGGAACAGGAGAGCCATCTACTGGAGGAAGAAGATTACTGCAACATGTAAAACTCAAAGGAAAGTGAGGAAAGGAGAGAAAGTAAATAACACTTGGAAGGTTACTTGACCCTGACTTTACCTTAGTAGAGGATTTGGATATTCACTAAGCTTTTTGAAGATCCATAAGGCAAAGTAAACTAAACGCTAATAATTTTATTGGAACTGTGCATGGAAAAGTGGATTTGAAAGATTTGAGGAAACCAGATTCCTGTCAAACAGACAACAAATGGTCAAAATTGGGAGTGTCCTATCAAATTCTGTACATGTCAATAGTGGTGTCCCCCAAGGCAGTGTTCTAGGACCAACTCTCTTCATACTCTACATAAATGACCTCTGTGATCATATTAAGAGCAACTGTGTTCTCTTCGCTGATGATGTAAAGCTGTTCAATACCACAGACAATACTGCTATCCTTCAAAAAGATCTTGACTATGTATCAGAATGGTCAAACAAATGGCAACTTCAAATCTCAACAAATAAATGCTCTGCCTTACATATTGGCAAAAAAAATCAGAAAATAAAATATAAGCTGAATAGTCAAGACCTTGTTGATGAGCCAACTCTGTCAAGGACCTTGGAGTACTCATCTCTAATGATCTAAGTGCGAGAGCCCACTGTAACTACATAGCCAAAAAGGCATTAAGAGTTGTTAACCTAATCCTACATAGCTTTTTCTCTGGTAATATCACACTACTAACTAAAGCATACAAAACATTTGCTAGACCAATCCTCAAATACAGCTCATCAGTCTGGAACCCACATTACGTATCTGATATTAGCACAGTTGAGAAAGTCCAGAAATATTTCACAAGAAGAGTTCTCCACTCCTCTACTCGTTGTAGTGGGTTTATGCCACCAGACTTGAAATTCTAGACCTAGAAAACCTTGAATTACGCCGCCTTCGGTCTGATTTAAGTATGGTATATAAAATCATACATTGCAATGTCCTACCTGTCAATGAATACTTCATCTTCAAGCTGAAGTATAACAACACAAGAGCACACAATAGATACAAACTCAAGGTTAACCACACCAAACTTGATTGCAGGAAATACGACTTCAGCCACAGAGTGGTCAATGTCTGGAATACTCTACCTGACTCTGTAGTTTCTTCCCCAAACCCCAAAAACTTTAACCTTAGACTTTCTACTATTGACCTCACCCCTTTCCTAAGAGGTCTGTCAGGGGCGTGCATAAGTGCACCAACATAAGTGCCTACCGTCCCTGCCCTATTGTTTCTTTTATTTTTCTTATATTTTATTTTTCTTTTATATTTTCATATATTCATAACTATGTATATACTTATACTTATTATCTTGTAAACAATTGACAAATCAAATAAATAAAATAAAAATAAAATAAATAAACTGGATTTGGGTTTCATGTGACAGATGAAAAAAATGAAGCAAAAGAAGAAAAGCAATATAAGGGGAAAAACGAAAAGAAGAAAAGATAAATAAGACTTTAAAATCTGCACAATTGGAAAGGTGTAAACTGGAAATTATAAAGACTGAAAAACACAAATCTATAACACTTAAAGACTAGAAATTTAGGGGACTTGGAGGAATAATTTTGGGATTGACCAAATTTTATTAACAACTGATTTTTTTCTGGAGTTTTTAGATATTGGGATACTGGAATATTAGAGATATATTAACTTGGTACAAAATGACTCAGCAGGAGACAATAAAGTTCTATGTGGAAATGTTAGAAACGGTGACAAAGAATTATAAGGAGTTGATGGGAATATTTAAAGATAAAGATGTGAAAGTAGAAGGTCCTCAACAAATGGAGGGAAAAGATGAATATAACACACAGAAGACAAATGAGAAATTAGAAGAAGTGGTGGAGGAGACAAAGCAAAACATGCAGCTAAACCCACCTATCCTCCAATCAAATAGGCCATGTACATAGATTTGAATGCTTTATTGAAAGAACAGGATATTGTGAAACGGAGGAAAATAGGAATACATGCAACGAGAACCAAATACAAGATATACACAGTATTGAGTTACTGCTGTACATAACAATTAATAAATACAAGTAATTTAAATCTCACTGGTGATGCTCTGTGTGGGATGTGGGTTTGTCTTTGGATGACTATGTGCCACAGATTAAGATGTATTTTTCTTTGTGCTTCTGCCTTCTCCAAATAATATTTTAAATAATAAGCAGTATAGATAACAGCATACAATACAATAGTCTGCATTGAGTGGCTAAGAATCACTCTCAATATTTTGAAACCCAAGATCAGTACTCAACATTTTTACAAAGGAAATGGAGACTGGCTTGCCAGGATGCACTTGTTTGTGTGGGCTGATGGGTAAAATGGGTTGGGTTAGCTTCAAACAATATAATTGGTATTTGTCTCTCTGGCCACTAGATGGGGATGGAGAGCAACAACAGTATGTAAAGATCATATGTTGGGGCATATGGTCCCTCTGACCATTAGATGGGGATAGAGAGCAACATCAGTATATAAAAGTTATATGCTGGAGCATGACAATGGAAGAAGAACTAATTTGTTGCATTTTACAAGAAAGTAATAAGTTACTAAAATTGTTTATACTTGTTAAATTAAAGGCGGAAGTCATTTCTTAATATATTTCTTTTCTTTTTCTTTACTTTAATTCACTTTTCTTCCTTTTCTATTTCTTTCTATTTTCTATTCCTTTTCTTTTTTATTCTTTCATTTGTTTATATTAGCTTTTATCATAGTAATTATCACTATTAAAAACAAATTAGTTAAAAGAATAAATAACCATTAAATATATTAACAATATTGAGGGGTAAAACAATCAAAATGTGAAAAGTATTCATGACACATACACGGAGAAGTAACATGCAAAGAGGAAAAAGAAGGGGAAGTAGCAATTAAGGTAGAAATAGGAATCAACAAAGAAATAATATTTTAAATAATAAGGAGTATAGATAGTAGTATACAATAGTCTGCGTGGGGTGCTAAGAATCACTCTCAATATTTTGAGACCCAAGATCAGTACTCAACATTTTTACAATTAATTGTATCTCTCAAATTACTGTAAGGTTTGAAATGTAACATCCTATGCAACCATTCAAATACCTAGGCCCTTTATTGTGTAGAAACTGTGTTTAAGTAACATGTTTGGAAAACATAAAATGCAAAAATTCATTGCTCTCTCAAGATTGTGATAAGAAAGGTAATTACAGGGAGATGTGTTAGGAATCCCATTCTCTATCTTACTATTCCCTCCAATTATACCGTACATTTTCACATATAAAATGCATCATTTTGTCGTTGCTGATTCATTAATATGCAGTTAATGAAATTAATGTATTACAGATTGGTAAACTTTGAAACTGACTTACATGATTGGATTACATTTATTTGTTAACATTGAATTGACTGTAGAGGTATCTATTCAAACTTGGTTATGAAAACTATCACTTGATAATGAGTTTGTTAATTCTATATTGGCTGTCATTGCTTCCATTTTGAAAGCAATTATTTTGGCTCTTATAACTATTAAGACTCACATTGATATTTTTGTGGGTCTGAAATTGCAGTAAACTAGTCTATTAAAATGAGGACATTGTCAGAATATCCACCCAACCATGTGATAGAATCATATTACAATTTGCAATATTGTATGCAATGAGACCCAGGACAAGCCCCTTTTTCAACATGGTGCCCACTTTTAGGAACATCATCCTGTAGCATAGTTTGGCCTGATCCTTCTGATCTTCTGAACGACTCTGAAGACCACTGGAGAGTCTTTTCAGTTTTTCCATTAAATGTGATGTATTGATTGCACTTGCCCGTCTGTGTTAATATGCTTTTACTAATAGTTTTAGTGGGGTTGTATGTTTTTGTTGTTTTATTTGTATTGTTTATTGTTTTGTTATTATTATGGTTTGTCACAAAATCAGCTAGCCAGTTAGAATCCAGACTCTGGATGTGGCATTTTTATGCACCTTGAAATCTTTCCCAAGGACCCAGGATAGGCAGATGTTTGATGTTATTAAAAGTATCATTGCAGGATGTAAGCTGTTCCAAGTAAAGCTACTTTTTACAATTAATTGTGATTTTGTTAATGTTGATGATGTTAAAGTGTTTTTCCAGAAGTTCTGAAATTACACCAATATACCTATTACTATTGGTACTATCTTGGCTTTCTTTTTCCCATCATTGTTCTACTTCTATTTGCATAACTTTATATTTTGTTATTTTCTCCAGTTCTTTCTCTTCTCTTCTCTTCTCTTCTCTTCTCTTCTCTTCTCTTCTCTTCTCTTCTCTTCTCTTCTCTTCGTCTCTCTGGGTGTAATGTCTGCTAACCAGCCTTTTTCATCTATCTTATTATTAATACACAAAACTGCCTATTTGGTGAAGTACTCATATAAGTTTACTTTATTACAGCTGATCTTGAGAGACAAATATGATTTCAATTCCTTGAATATGGTAAAATAGTTTTATACTGTTTGTAAAACTTAACACGAACAGGTTAAGATCTTATTGGTCTTTAAGATCCAAACACAGGCACCCTGTTCAGTTATTGAAAAGAAGAAAGTCTGGTTCATTGACATTGCTGTTCTGGGCAATGTTAAGATTGAAGAAAAGCAATTGGAAAAAAATTATGAAAAATCAGGATTTGAAGATCAAAGTTGAAACTTATGGAAAAATAAATCTTTTTATATCAATTATAATTAGAGTCCTTGGATACCTAAAAGTCTTCCTCAAAATATTTTCTTCAAGCCTTGATTTTTTTAAACCTGAAGAAACTAATTTTACAACAAACAAACAACAAATTAAGCTTGTTTGTTGGAATTGCCTATATTCTTAGAAACTACCTAAATAATTCTAAGATTCTTGGTTATGATTTGAATAATTAACTTTCCACCAGTCATAGACTGGTACTCTTCCTGTAAATCCTCCACACACATAACAATGGTAATGATGCACCATCTTGATGTGGTTGTGGGGCTTGTATGCTCTGGGAAAGATGAGAGGTGTTCAACCATACTGGATGGGCTCATCAGAAAAGCCAATATTTCTCTCTCCCAGGTCCTTGGAAAGAACTTGATGGGTGGATAGAATTACAGAACCAAGCTAAACATATGGCTCACTTGTGCAATCAATTATAACAATTTCAATCAGTGGCAAGGAAATAATTTTTAAAAATATTCAGGTGTGATTAGAGCAGGTTGATGGACTTTTAAGTCCTACCTTTTCTTATAAAGAAGGAAGATTTAGAAACATAACTCAATGAATTCTATAAACTTTCAATACCTTGTTGGGCTTTCTTTAGATTTTTAAAAACTATCTTCACTTTTTAAATGAGTTTAGGTCAATTTTGTATTAAAATACATGCAATTGTTACTGCCTTCATAGCTCTGTCCCTTGCATTTGAGACTATAATAAAATTTCAGCTTCATGACTGGGCACAGGGGGAGATAGATGCAGGGTGGGGGGAAGGAAGAAAGTATTCTTCATTTATAAAATACCTGAAGCATAATCTCACTGTCACTATTTTTCATTGTAAATGATGAAGTTGAAAATAGAAGTTGTATTTAATATGAGGCTACTGACTCTATCTTTTTTACGTTTCAGTAACTGGGTAAAATCTGCTTCCTCCAAGGTTTTTTTTTAGGCTGTGAAAGTCATTATAAAATGTAAATGCATGCATTGTGAACCAAATTTGAATTACAAATACATTGTCTGGAGTGTTGTCTGAAAAGTATGCACATTCTCTTCATCCTTAACTAACATCCTTTGGCTATGCATAAGATTTTGTCATAAAATGGTTTGCAATATTTCTGGTAGTTTTGTTAAACTGGAAACTAAAAAAAAAAAAGAAATATAATTTAAAAAAAATTGTGCTCTAGGGTAAGCAAGTGTACCTTTATTTTAGAATTACCCAAGTGTGAATATTAAAATTATACATTTAAACTACTACAGCTCTTGAACATTCTAGATGATCATGGGTGTAAAGGCACTAGAAATGCAATGGTTTTTGCTCCACTTATATTATTGAAAGGTGCAAACTTTATTCGCTTTGATAATTAATTTTACTTATCTAATCTTTCAGACATTTCCAACAGAAATCATGCAATGACAGTTTCTAATATATGTCCATAAAATTACTCCAGTTTTGTAGCATTGTTGAAAGAAATATCCTTCTGGGTTCAGTTCCAAGTGGGGAAAAAGACACTGGAAACATGGAGGCTATTTCGAAAGATGGTTTAATGGTGGACAGCAGGACCACGTGGCTTGGAGCTCCTAAATGAAAAAGAAAGGATGATCACATACTTCAAGGTGAGAAGGTCAAGAAGGGAAGACCAAGATGCTGAGAGACCCTTATATAACCTCTGTTGGGCTCCACCTTAGTGTTTCCTGTTCCTGTGTAAGAAATGTATCCTATTGGCTGTCAGGCTCCCAGGGGCTTAGCTAACTCTTAGCTAACTCACCTGAGTGTTGGCTGATACAATCTTCCCAGGCCAGGTGGTGAGATGGGTAGACCCTTTATTATGTAGAATACTCTGGCCTAGGTCTTAATGGTCCATTAGCAAAAGTAGGGGGGCTGAGTTTCTGCTTGTCTGAGTTTCTACTTTACTCTTTTTAGGTGAAATATTCTGCCTTTTTAATATTTCCCAGGATATTTCATTTTTCTAGGAGAGGGGTGAATACTAACTTCCTACAACATATTTATTTCATATTGATATCTAGTGAACAAAAGTGAAAATGTATGCTGATTTTGTGATTATCCACTTACTGTTAAGTGTATCCTGGTAGTTTATAAAGCAGGGTTGAAGAACTTTTTCTCCTGGCCTCATTCCAACGGACTCAACACTTTTGTCCTGAAATATTTTAATTTATAATCTTTGGCAAATTCATGAACAGTGAAAGGTGTTTAGAACTGTAGTTTGATGACATTCATAAGCATTCTTAAGTATTAAAGGATTGCTGTAAATGTTTTGGGAGGAAATGGTTTGTTGCCAAACAAATATCAACTGCAGCAGCAATTAAAATATTGTGAAAACATGTTATCATTTGTTAATAATGAATATGTTAATGAATTCTGCAACTGTTATTGTATTTTTAATAAAGATCAATTTTAATTAAGTCCTGCATATTTGGCAGTTATTTTGACCTGTGAAGGTCATACAATTTGCTTTATTCACAGAGGAGGGGAAGCTGATTTTCTATTCTATTCTACTTCTCATAGGATCCAATCTGGGTCAATCACTGGGACCAGTGGTTTTGTCTTCTGAGCTTTCAGATTTGTACTGGAGCCCATCTTCAGGGAACTTCTTTTTAGTGGAGTATGTTCTTTAGCGAATATGTGTGTGGTATGTATATGGTGCCTATTGTATGTGGCTTTTTAGATGTTGATTGGAGTGTTGATGGCTAGTTATTAAATTGTTGACTGTTGTTTGCTTCTGCTGCCAAGCTCTCACCTCCTAAGTACTGGAGGAGATTTAAGACCCCCAATAAATTTATACTCACAATACAAAGACAAGTCTGGTGCACAATTTCAAAGTTTTATTGAAGAAAAGTAGTTGTAAGCACGGCCTCCAAGACCTTTCTCAAGTGGGTTGAGTACAAGGAGAACAAAAGTCCATATTCAAACAATACATTTTTCCCCATGCACAAAGCACGCCACACCTAAGAGGCCCTCCCCCCACCCCCTTTTCTTACATTCTAAGATGAGCTATAGGCTTACGGGTCAATATGACATTGTTTTCTGTACCTCGGTGTCTTATCTTGTTTCACTGCTGGGCTTTACCTTGGGAGGATGTCCCTTATCTTATTTGTTGCCTAGACCCCTGCAGATCTTCCTGTTTTCCAAGAAGATTGTATCAATTCATCATGCACTTGTAACTGAACGGATTTTGGGTTTTAGGGTGGGGGTTTTATATGTAACAGAAAGAGTAAAAAGGAAGCTAACAGAAGGAGTAAGAAGGAATCTTCTAGCTTAACCATACTTAAACTATGTAAAATCCTATTACAAAAGAGTAACTTATAATACTTTTCTCTCAAATCCACCCTTTTCTTTTTCTATCTCAATTACTCTTTTATACTTGTAAGAGTTCATAGTTTCTTACCCCTTCCATTATTTCAGGTGTAAGCAGGTTTTTGTACTCTGAGTCTTCTGTTTCTAACTTTTGCCTGTCTACTTTCACTACTAACATGGTTTCCTTTTTCCCATTCTCTATTGATGTGGTCATTGGAGTCATACTGTTCTTAGTTCTTTTTATTATCATTTGTATGAGAGGAATCAAACACGTAACATCGTCAGAGCCAGGAATCCCAAGATAGTGAATTTAACTAATTCCTTCCAGTTTTAAATTTTTATATCACTTGGTTGTATAGCTCTTTTTGTTCTGACCTGATTAGCTAGATCATCATACACAGCCAGTTCCAACAGTTGTTTTTGTCTAATGGGGAAGAGAAAAGGCTTGGCTTGATTATTCCCAATATACAAGATCCATGCCACCCCTTAGGTAGATATCCATAGGCATACTTTCCACATATCCAATACATACCTTCCAGAGCTACCGAGTCCAGAGTGTCACTTTCGGGATCCTTCAAATAAGCCATTTCAGTTATTTCACTAAATACTTCCTTTTCCATTTCCTCCCCACCAACTGTTATTGTTCCATACAGTCAAGCAAAGCATGTCTCCTATTGCTACCCTTTTATATTCTTCTTTTTCTCAAAACACACTCTATCTTACACCCAATACAACACACACAATCAATGCAATGAAAACAACAACAACATCCACAAACTGTGATGACCAGGTGTGTGCTATAAATATAACAAAAACCAGAATGTAAATAAAAGTCCTTTAATGCCTTCAACTTGGCTTCACTGCCTTCATTTCTCTTATGCAGATCTCACACCTACAAACCATGAAGAGGATCTTGGCCCTCTCTTCCCGAGTACCACATTTTCCCCTGATCCTCTCCTCCCTGTGTGCCCTAGGATGGATAGGGCCTGGATCCTCCTCTGACTGCTCAGCCGGCCTCTACCCTTCCCCAGCCGCCTCCTCCACCTCTGGAGCCACACTTCCACTCTCTGTTGGCTGTTCCTCCTCTCCCTCAGAGTCAGTCTCCACCAGGGGCATGACAAACACACCCTAATTTCCAATGTGCCGGATGCGAGGGAAACCACCCACGATCAGACTGCAGGTTCCCAAATGCCATCTGTTGTTCCTGTGATAAAAGGGGCCACATTGCTAAAGTGTGCCGGAACAAAAGAGGATCCAGCCCCGAGAGGAAAGAAAATAACTTCTGACAAGCATCAGGCACCCCACCAATAAACCAGGACTGCCCAAACAACCAGTGGAGCCAGTACAACAGAAACCGAATGTTTACTGGCGCAACCAGATGGGAACAGGCACATCAGACCATCACCATCGGCCACGCTTCATCCTTGGATGTGAAAAAAATCCAGGTAAAGGTCATCATTGAAAATCGGCCATGCATCATGGAAGTGGACTCCGGGTCTTCCCTATCCATGGTCTCCTGGAAAACCATCAAGCAGCTGATCCCTGACATCCGCCGCCAGGATCTCAGCACTCAGAGACTTATATTAAAGGACTACCAAGGCAATCGAATCCTGGTTGCTGGTTCCAATCACGTCCAGGTCTCTTTTAAGGACCACAACGCAATACTACCTCTCACCATTGTTGACAGAGACCGGCCCAACTTATTGGGTTTGCAGTGGTTCGCGCCATTAGGAATTGAAATGGCAGGCATCAACCAGACTGTAGACGAAGACTGGGAGGCGGCCCTCATCCATGACTTTCAAGAAGACTTCACTGAACAATTAGGCAAGTACAAAGGGTCCCCCATCTCGTTCAATCTCTGCCCTGATATCGTACCCATTCGTCTAAAGCCACGCCGAGTCCCTTTTGCTCTCAAACTAAAAATTGATGAGCAATTGGACAAATTAATTGCACAAGGCGTGTTAGAACCCATCGACCACGCCCGATGGGAGACCCCAATTGTAACTCCCATAAAACCTGACGGATCTTTGAGAATCTGTGGGGATTACAAGGCTACCCTAAACCATGCGTTACAGCAGAGCGCCTATCCAGTACCCGTGGTCCAACATCTCCTTCACTCACTCGGGGGCGGAAAGGTATTTGCAAAGCTTCACCTAGCCCAAGCTTATCAACAGCTACCAGTAGACGCAGCAACCGCAGAAGCCCAAACCATAGTTACGCACAGGGGTGTGTTCAAATGTAACAGGCTCCAGTTCAGAGTAAGCATAGCACCTGGCATTTTTCAAAGTTTGATGGAAAGGTTGTTACAGGGCATAAAAGGGGTTGTGCCCTATTTTGATGATGTATTAATAGCCGCCCCTACAAGAAGTCAGTTGGAGAAACACCTGAGAACTGTCCTACAAAGGTTCAAAGACGCAGGCCTCAAGGTTAAGAAGGAAAAGTGCCAGTTATGCACTGAGAGGGTTGAATTTCTTGGGTACCTTCTTGACAAACAAGGGATTCACCCTACTGAAAAGAAATTGGTTGCCATTAAAATGCCCCAAGACCAAAGAACAAAACAGACCTCCAAGCCTTCCTGGGACTCATTAACTTTTATAACATCTTCCTACCCCAGAAGGCGACTGTTGCTGAACCCCTGCATAGGCTCCTCGACAAGAAGGCTTCCTGGTTTTGGGGACGTCAGGAGGAGCAGGCTTTCCAACAAGTAAAAGACCTTTTAACTTCGGATGCAGTGCTCATCCAATATAACGAGACACTTCCATTGACTGTGACTTGTGACGCCTCACCTT
Source organism: Emydocephalus ijimae (assembly GCA_004319985.1). Classification (NCBI taxonomy): domain Eukaryota; kingdom Metazoa; phylum Chordata; class Lepidosauria; order Squamata; family Elapidae; genus Emydocephalus; species Emydocephalus ijimae. The sequence continues at coordinate 22,077 of BHEV01059148.1, forward strand.
TTGGGGTAGGAGCCATCCTGAACCACATCCTACCAAATGGTACAGAGGCGCCTATTGCATTCTTCTCAAGAACTTTGTCTAAAACAGAGAGAAACTATAGTCACTTAGATAAAGAAGCCCTCGCTATTGTATCTGCGATTAAAAGGTTCCACGATTACGTGTACGGAAGATCCTTTTCCATCATCACAGATCATAAGCCATTGCTTGGCATCTTGGCAGGGGACAAACCAACTCCCCACATCCTATCTCCAAGGATGACACGATGGTCAGAGTTCCTAGCCGCCTATGACCACCAGTTAAGACACCGACCAGGGAAAACCATCCCCCATGCTGATGCTTTGAACTGCTCTCCACTACCTGAGCTACTAGATGACCTGGCTCCCACGTTATCAACACTACAAATTGAGACGCTTCCCTCACCTCCACTAACCGCACAAGACATCGCACTAGAAACAAAGAAAGACTCATGTTTGGCACAGGTCCTCAACTGGGTAGAGAGGGGATGGCCAGAAAGCGAACCCAATGACACCTTTAAACCTTTCAAGAACAGACAAACAGAACTTTTCTCACAAAAAGGGTGCGTGTTGTGGGGAGACCGAGTGGTCATTCCAGAGAAACTACAGAAGAAAGTTCTAAAATTACTACATGATGGACACCCGGGCATTGTACAAATGAAAGCACTGGCAAGGACCTACGCCTGGTGGCCAGGTATGGACAAACAAATTGAAGCCTGGGTTGCCACATGTAGCAAATGCCAAGAAACACGCTCGGCCCCACCGAAAGCACCACCAGCTGAATGGGAAACGCCCAGGGGTTCATGGTCCCGCATCCACATTGATTTTGCGGAACCTACAAAGGGACATACTTTCCTGATAACAGTAGACGCCTACTCGAACTGGCTCGAGGTTAGCAAGATGAAGACGACCACCACAGAGGCAGTCATCAAAAAAATTGAACAGACTGTTTGCAACTCATTGGCTACCAGATGTCTTGGTTTCTGACAATGGCCCCCAATTTACTGCCTTGGCATTTGAACAATAACTAGCAGACCGGGGAATACGCCACACCTTGACATCACCTGCTCACCCGGCAGCCAATGGCAGGGCTGAACGAATGGTTCAGTTCACCAAAAAACTTTACAAAAAATGGAACAGGGAAACATCCACAACAAAGTCATCAGGATGCTCCTTCTCCAGCATATTACACCAAACAGCACCACAAACAAAAGCCCACCTGAGCTTCTGATGGGCAGGAAACTCAGATCGCATCTAGACCGCCTACATCCTGCATACACCCTGGAAAAGCCCCTGGGTTCCAGCAGCAAACACCGTACATTCAAGGTAGGAGACCCCGTATTTGCAAAGAACTTTACAGGTGACCCATTGTGGATCCCTGCCAAAATAACGCAAATTACGGGCCCCCGTTCCTACCGGTTAGAAAACACAGATGGGAGACTGTGGAAACGCCACATCGACCAGCTGCGCTCAAGGTTGATCACAACACCCATCACAAACCCTGATCTTGAAGCCAGAGGGGGAAGGGAAACCAAGGGTTTTGAAACTGAACCAACATCTGGCTCAGATAACATAACTCCACAACCAGCACAGCAAAGCCCACTATATTCACCAACTGAAGAACCGTGGCAGATGGTCATCTCTCCAGGTAACAGCAGCCGTACAGGGTCAGAGAATCCAGAGAATCCAGATGACAGGAATGAAGGAAGCATTGCAGGTATCCCTGAATCACCTCCAAGGATACCCAGTGTAGAAGCCAGGTCACCAATACAACCAAGTCCAGTAAGCAGCCCGTCAGAACCAGAAACCGAGCAAAGACATTTTGAACAACGCAAATCAGGTAGATAGGTGCGAAGACCCGCCTACCTGCGCGAATACATCACCCCACCCCTGAGACGGAACCTAGAGGGGAGGGGTGTTCCGAACTAGCAGGCTCGTAATCCTGCAAAGCTGATTGGCCATCAAAAGCAGACTTGTAATCCTGCAATCCTGATTGGTCCGTCAACAGCGTGTCGTGATTGGTCACTCCAGACTGATCCAATTGGATAGTTAACGGGCTGCCGTGATTGGACGCTCCAAGCGCAGCAAGCTTGAATCATTGTCATTGGACGCTTTGGCAGCAGCCACCTCTATAAAAGGAGTGCTGCTGCCAGGCTCATTGCTCTGTTCTGAAGTCACTTATAAAGAGTTGAAGTTACTATCTGATGTCTCGTCTCCGTTATTACGCCCATCCTCCAAGATATTACACAAATAGTGATATTCTCAACCTTTTCTAGGTTGAGTTCGTATTCTCATTAAAGGAAGACATTTAGTCCATGGTATATGTGTTTCCAATATTAATTTGATCTAACAATACTCTTGACACCACTGTTGCTTTACTAAAGGGCATTACTAAAGGGAAAAGCTTCAACTCACCCTGTTAGGTGGTCTACTATGACTAATAAATATTTTACTCCCCCCAATTTTGTAAAATCCACTAGAATACACTGAAAGGGTCTTATCGCTGGTGGCACACCCATCTGTTGTTTTCTAACAGCTTGTCTGTTTACCTTTTTACAAATTAAACATTGGTCTGTAATTGATTTTGCCACAGGGTATATTCCAGTATAACCATAACATTTCAAAAGTTCATCTACAATAGCTCGAATTCCCCAATGACTTCCTTCAAGTAGTTTTTCCATCACATTTCTAGTAATAGCTTTATTTAAAACTTGACTTCCATCCATCAGAAACCATCTCCCTTCCTTATCCTGTCCTGTCCCATCATTTTTCATCTCTTCTCCCTCTTTCTGCATTTGGCAGAATTTACGCAGAAAGGCACTCCTATCTCCCCTAATCCTCATCCTCATCCATCAATTGATATACTTCCTGTTCCTTTTCTCTTTCTACTTCCTTTTGTGGACAATTTCTAGCAAAGTGTCTATCCCTTCCACACCGAAAACACTGAGTCCTTCTTCTCAGTCCACATTCCTTTTCCTTGCCTTGCCACATTCCTCTATTTCCCACCCCTCTTTTCTCTCACACATTCTCCATGCAATCACTTGGTATTACCTTTCTACCTACTTCACCACTACCAGAACAAAAACCTTACAACTTACTGTTTCTTTGTAAGACAGGGAATCAAAGTACTATCTCCTTTTAATCTGGGATGGGTGTCAACACACAGACATTCACACCAACTTTTTACCATCAATATACTCACATATCTTAACTGAAATCAGACTACTTGCATAAACAATTTCACACAGAAAAATTCATTTCATGCTTTCTCCAAAAAAAACCAGTTGTAATGTTTTTTAGTAATGAGCTCCATTTTCCAAATCTTTTAATATACTTTTTTGGAGGGTCTCATCCTCCAGGTTTGGAAATGATTACACACAGACATATTCATGCACACATAAACAATATTTCCAGACCTGGGGAAGTTTGTTCCTTTAAATCTCCACTTTTTATTTCCTTGGGCAACTTGTAGTTTGTTCTCAAAGCAGTGGGAAAACCCAAGGAATGGTTCCAATCAAAAATATGATTGCAGCCCCTGACCACTGCCTACCTGTTTCCCACAGCCTTTAGCCCAAGCTAAAAAGCCCATTTAATTCTTTGGTTGTCCAAACATGTCACAAGTATGTTTTGTTTTGAGCTGCAGCTGCCCAATTGGGGCTATTCACAGGTCAATATATTTTTCTTCCATTCAATCCCATTCAATTCTGCATGCAATTGTTATAGACGCACATCTAAGAACTTTTAAGAGAAATCATATCAAATTGATCAAGTCAAATTGTCTGAGTCTTCCCATTTCCCAGGTATATATGTTTGGCCCAAATAATGTCTCTATTTCCTCCGCTACTGCATGTGGTTCCTCCTGTAATTTCCTTATTTGTTTCTTAAAATTTCTGATGGTATTTCTACGCTACCGTTAGTTACTTTTATAGCAAGTTTTTCTTTCTTAGGCAACTACACTGATTGCCCATCTCCCCCCTCAAGAGTTTTCCTGATTATGCTTTCCTGTGAGGTACTCGATTTTATAGCCACTCGATATCTCCGACACCAGTCTGCTTCTCTTCAGGCTGGCCTTCCGCCTCACAGGAGAAAGGAACTGCAATGTTTCAGGTCCGCACTTGCTCTGGACTTCACAAGTAATCCTGGAACACAGTCCAGCATATACACACTGCTGTTATTGACAAACCTCCCACAATCGCTCTCTTGACCATCCTAGTACAAGTGCGCATTCCCTCCTTTGGGACAACTTACCAATGCACCAGGTTGCCTGGTCCTCTTAGGACCTCAGTTGTTGTCTCTTGCCTGCTCCTTTAATATTGTGGACCAGAGTTGTTAATTTAGATTCGGCTCAGGGCCTGCAAATGGAAGCTCTATCTCAGATTACTCTAGGCAGTTGAAAACAACCGGCGCGCTCCCAGAGTTACTGATAAGACCGTCCAAATGACACCCTCAAGCCCCATGTTGGGCACCAAGATTGTGAGATTTAAGACCTCCAATAAAGTTATACTCACAATATGAAAACACAATACTTTTATTTCAATGTCTATAGTGTTGTGAATGCATAGGATTTTAATAAAGTTATCTGGAGCTGGGAGCTAAGTGCAGGGTTCCGGCCCTGCACTTCTGATTGGCTGTTAAATGGCAGGATCAGATTGGCCCGTTCAGGGGAAGCTGATTGGCCATTAACAGAGCTTTCGTATTGGTTCAATGGAGCTAGCGCTCCTGAGTTCTTATTGGTTAAATAGTTATTGGGTTACCTATAAAAGGAGGGTCTTAACTGCCCTTGTTTCTGAGCTGTCACTATGTCAATAAAAGAGTTGAAGTTCACCGTTTAACAGACTTGTCTCCATTCGTTATCGCCCATGCTTCAAACTTGACACTGGCGACAAGGATGGGATATGGAGACGACAGAGCTGACTGAACTAAGAAGAAGAAGCCGAGCACATGACTGATGATGCACAATGCTGGAACCATTATCCAGCGGCGTCATACCACCCGCTCCATTCGATCCAGCGCAAGAGGACTGGGAGTCCTACATGGATCGTTTCCAAATGTTTTTGGAAACTAACAATTTGAAGGATGCCTCAACTGGGAAGAAACGGGCGATATTCCTAATGCATTGCGAACCAACCATATTTAAGACGGCTAAAGCACTAGCCAAACCAGCTGAAGTGAAGGCTATGGACTGGGACGTCCTCGAACCCATACTAAGAGCTCATTACGCACCGACCATGCCCACGCTCGTAAGACGGCACGAGTTCTACCAAAGAAACCAGCAAAAAGGAGAAAGCATCGCCGATTTCGTCGCAGACCTCCGAAACCTGGGAGGCCTCTGTGGGTTTGCCAACCTGGAAGAGGCGTTGAGAGATAGAATAGTCCTGGGATTAGATGCACCAGGCGTGCAGAGCAAGCTGATGGCAAAAGGCAACATCAGCCTTGCTGATGCCATCGCTGCTGCTGCTGCAGCAGAAGCCACCAAGAAGTCGGCTGCCCAACTGCACCGCAACCGTGCTCCAGCACAACAACCAACAGGCGACATCTCACCCAACTCAGAAGGACAGCTTCTGATGACCCACCATGAAGACCTCTCTTCATTGTCAGACAGCGATGAAGAAGAGGTCCATTGGCTACGGTCCGATCAGGACCACTATCCGAAGTCCCTACACCCCTGCAAATTCCGCGATGTACTCTGCCATGAGTGTGGAAAGAAAGGCCACATTGGACAGGTCTGCCGAAGCTCACAGGGAACCGGCCTGGCCTCGAAGGG
>BHEV01059149.1:0-49629 GCA_004319985.1 Emydocephalus ijimae
GTTGATTAAGAAAGGAAAGAGAAAGAGAGGAAGGAAAAAGGACTTAAGACTTCAAAAAACATCCAAGAAAGAGAAAAATAAAATGCAAAATCAATGTTAGAAAGCAAAAGAAAAGAGAAATACAACAGAGAGGGGAAGCTAAAAAGGCGGAGATTTGGAGAAGGGGGGATAAAAAGACCAGGGGGGATAAAAAAGGAAGGGAAAAGGGGGAAAAAAGCCACAAAGGTATGAAACAAGANATTTTTTTTTTTCGGGATAAAGGGTAATGTAAATTTTTTTCTTAAAAGGATTCTGCAAGGTACATAAGATAGTATTGGAGTATTTGTATTAGAAATAGAAAATTAGAATTTAATAAGAATTAAGTAAAGATTAAAATATTAAATGTTTAACAATGATAGATTTTAAGATTTAATAAATTATTAAAAGGAATGTTTAAAATACATAAAGTATAGAGCTTAATTGACTATGTTAGTATAAATTTATTATGGTAGCATTTGACTTTCAAATAGATAATTGGAATGTTATGAGATTTAATGTTTAATTATGTATTTAATTATTTTATAGATTTACTATTTTCTCTTTCTTTTAAAAATTAGTAGGTAGAATGTACTAAGCAGAATCAGATGGGGAAACAGGTGTTACCTTAAATGTTAATTTAGGGGAGCGATGGAAAGGCATCACACTTCGATCAGTGATTTCAGGAGAAATCCTTTTTTTCTACTATAGGGAATGAGATAAATGGGTAATTGGAAAAGAATGGACAAAAGATACAAGTATAATGATCTAAATTAAGATGAAATAAATCAAATATAATTAAGAAGAGTGGAAAGCGGGGAGAAGCTATAATGAAGATATAAAATGGTAAATAAGATAGGAAATGGTATATAAGATGAGCATAAATTTAATTGAAGTCCATATAAAGAGAGGTAATCCGGGGCCAAGCTACTTTCTAAAAAGAAGTTTTATGTTTTTGTGTTTTGTGTATTTATGTTTGTTTGAGATTTAATAAAACCTTGGAGGAAAGCTAGATGAGGATAATTATAAACAAAACAGAGGGAAATATGAATATGATGGGTATAAAATGGATAAATATAGAAAAGAAACATAATTGAATAAGAGTAAAGAGAAATAATGAGAAATCTGCTAAAAGATATTTAAGTGGAAATGGGATATATTATAATTATGTTGTATAAAATAAAATAATGTTTTATCCGTCTTGTTAAAAAAAAAATCCTGTTTTATTTCAGTTCTCTATTTACTTAACTGTAACCTCTGTAACTGTATTAAATCAATCAGAAGAGAGCTGGAAGGGACTTTGGAGGTCTTCTAGTCTAGCCCTGCTCAAGCAGCAAGCAAACCATTTCAGATAGGTGACTCACTGTCCAATCTCTTCTTAAAAATTCCAGTGACAAAGCACCCACAACTTCTGAAGGCAAGCTGTTCCACTGATTAATTATTCTCACTATTAGGAAGTTTCTCCTTAATTCCAGATTGCTTCTTTTCTTTATTTTCCTTCTATTATTTCTTGTCCTGCCTACAGGTGATTTGAAAGGTAAATTGACCCTCTCCTCTTTGTGGCAGCTTCTCAAATACTGGAATAATTCTATCATACCACCCTTAGTTCTTCTTTGCTTTAGACTAGCCAAGCCCTAATCCTGCAACCATTCTTCATATGTTTTAGTCTCCAAGCCTTTAATCATTTTAGTTGCTCTTCTTTGCACTTTTTCCAAAGTCTCAAAATCTTTTTTGAAATGTGGTGACCAAAACTGGATGCAATGTTCCAGGTGTAGCCTTACTAAGGCTTTATAAAGTACTACATGATTTTGATTCTATGCCTTTGTTTTTATACAACCAAGAGTTGCATTCGATTTTTTTGGTTGCTCTTGCACACTGCTGACTCATGTTTAAGTAATTGTTAACTAGGACTCAGGTCTCTCTCATAATTACGGTTTTTGAGCTAGGTTTCACCTAATCTGTACTTCTACCTTTGGTTTTTCCTGCCTAAATGTAAAACTTTGCTTTTCTCCTCATTAAATTTCATTTTGTTTGAGATGGCCCATTATTCAAGTCTGTTAAGATCTTTTGGGGATCCTGAGTTTGTCTTCTGGAGTGTTGGCTATTCCTGCCAGTTTAGTGTCATTTGCAAATTTGATGAGTTCTCCTTCTATTGGTATTCCCTCCTCTAAGTCATTTATGAAGGTATGGAAGAGTATTGGGCCTAATACAAAATCTTTTGATACCCCACTGCTTACTTTCCTCCATTTAGATGTAGTACTGTTAAGGATTACTCGTTGAGTATGGTTTGTCAGCCGCTTACAAATCCATCTGGTGGTGATGCTGTATATTCCACATTTTTCTAGCTTATCAAGAAGGAGGTTGTGATCTACTTTGTCAATTGCCTTGATGAAGACTAAATATTACTATGTCCACAACATTTTGCTGGCCTACTAATTTAGTAACTTTGTCAAAGAATGAAATAAGATTGGTTTGGCCTGATCTGTTTTTTACAAAGCCATGCTGGCTATTATAACTTTATTTGTTTCTAGATGATCACAGATCTGGGTTTTTGTTGTTGTTATTTTTTCCAGTATCTTCCAGGTATTGATGTTAGGATTGGTCTGTAGTTTCCTGGGTCTGGCTTCTTTCCCTTTTTTGAAGATGGAAACCACATCAGCTCTGTTTCACTCCCCTGGTAGTTCTCCAATTTCCAATACGTTTTTAAAGAAATGGTCCAATGATTATGAGATAATATTTGTCAGTTCCTTCAGAACACTGGGATATAAAACATTATGTCCCAGTGATTATATTCATGAAGATCAGACAGATGTTCTCATACCATTATTGCTCCTCTTGCTTATTTTTTAATGTTTATTTCTAGTCTTATAGTTATCGTTTTTATAGGTTGGGCTATAGTCTCTTGTTGGGTGAAGACTGATGCAAAGAATGAGTTAAAACAGTTCTGCTTTCTCTCTACTGCCTGTTACTTCTTTGCCATCTTCTTTCTTTAGTCGACATACTGTTTCCTTGACTTTTTTCTTGTTATTTATATGTTGATTTTTTAAAATTATCTTTCATTTTTGTTGCAAGTCTTTGTTCATTCTGAGTCTTTGCTTTCCTGGCTTTGCCCTTGCAGATTCTGGCTATCTACTGATATTCTTCCTTAGTTATATGTCCTTCTTTCCATTTTTTTGTACTTGTCCTTTTTTCTTTCTTATTATCAGAGAGATCTTTGTATAATCATGCTGATTTCTTCTTTTTCTTTTTCAGTGTATATTAAAAGAGTTCCTAATGTCACGCTCTTCACCAATCTATTATTTAACTGAGGATATTAAATCCTGGCCACTGAATAGATTTCTGTCAAGTAACCAGAATATGCTTTGTCAAAGATGATGGCCTAAAAGCTTACAGCAGAATAGCACAGGAGTGGTTTTCTATCAGTTCTGTCCAGCTCTGAAGAGCATCAGACATAGAACCGGTTCTGTGTCTGCTGATGTTTTTGCCCACCCGCCCACCTGGGCTATTACCTGATCTTTATTTCCTGATTTTTCAACTTCAGCTACTGAATGAGGCACAGCTGCAGTTAAAAAAGCAGGAAAAGAGGGCTGTTTCAAAGGCTGCTTCTCTGCACACAGTGTGCTGATGATGATTTACAGGCACACACTCACAGTGTGCAGGGAAGCACATCATAAATCATCGAACCTCGTAAATCCTGAACTGGTAGTTAACCCTGTCGTATCCCACCCCTGGAATAACAGTGTAAGGAAGTAGAAAGGTGATATTGCAGGATAGCTGTTTCTAAAGCCATCTTCTCCTAGCTGCCTATGTATTTTCTGTGACAGTCTTACATTCCATATGCTATTATTATTTACATTTTCTACCAAGCAGATGAAACTTTCTAAAGGTTAAGCATTTCTGGCAATACCTTTATTCATTTTGATACTTGAGCCAATATTTTTTAAAATTTCATTTAAAGGGATAGTTACAGCAGAAGAAAAAACTTTCTCCCAGCCGAGGATCATACTTCACTCTTTAAATAGCATGCTGGAAAACATTCCAAAAAATAAATGAGAACAAGACAAGTGAATTATATTTTGATTTGCAATAAAAAAAACTGGTTAATTTCAACTACTGCAATTCATTAATTATTAATCTATATGCATCTTGCTCTTTTGTAGCACCTATTTTTCAGCCTTGGATATTGAAGATATCTGCTGTGTTTTGATTAATTATTGTTGAATAAAGCAAAGACTTACACTAGTGAATAATACACACAGACACAGCAGGAAGACAGAACAAAAAGGGATGCTTTTATAATTTTTAGCTTAATTTTGGACATTTGTATTTTGACATATCATCAATAACCACATTTACTATGATTTATTGCAGTATTTTCTCCATGTTGGCTAACATCATTTTTACTATTTGAGGATCCTTATACAGCTTCTGGTAGCTATATTTGTATTACAAAAGTTTTATTCTAGTTGCATTGCTATACAAGTAGAATAAAAATATAAACCGAGATTGCTGAGGGCAAATGACTAACAACACTATGCACATTAATATGCTTATTACACAAACTGTATCAAATGTAATTAGTATGCAAATATGCCATTATTTTTAGACTTAGAGATCTGATAGGCCTAAACGGAGGGTTTTGATGTCAAACACATCAGCAGTTTGAATGCCAAGAGTTAATTCTCGAGAGTAAGAGTACTACATGGTGAAAGATCTGTATTACACAAGTTCACACAAAATCTCCTGCTCTATTTTCTGTGAAACTGATATTTCTTCTAATATATATGCAAATAGGTTTTATTACATGCTACTATTTACCATAATAATTACAAGATAACAATATTTCTGGATAGTACTGTAAGTTTTCTTATAAATAAGAATTTGTAGTGCTTAATTAAAAATGAAGCTTCCCTTTGATTAATTTTCTATCCAATTACAACAGGTTTTTCTTTTTCGTCATCAAAAGTCAACAAATAAGACAATTGTTTTACAGTACAGTTATACACCCTTCACAAATAAATTCAAGCTTTTCTTTATAGTGTAGGAGTAGTTTTTTCTGTAAATATTTTTTAAAAATAATATGTTTTATTATTACATATTATGTAAAATATATATTGTTACTTTATTATTTTATTAAATATTTACAGAAAAAACTACTCCTACATGGATCAAAACAGATCCCCCCTCTTCTTCTTTATGTATGAAAAAGGGAGGTCTAATGCTGGGAAAGATTGAGGGCAAAAGAAGAAGGGGACGACAGAGAATGAGGTGGCTGGATGGAGTCACTGAAGCAATCGGCGTGAGCTTAAATGGACTCCGGGGGATGGTAGAGGACAGAAAGGCCTGAAGAAACATTGTCCATGGGGTTGCAATGGGTTGGACATGACTTAGTGACTAACAACAACAAGAAGAAGAGAGAGAGAAAGGGGGAGAGAGAATGTGAGACTGAGAGAAGAGAACAAAACATGTAACTTTACAACTGGTAACATACCTATAAATACCACAGATCAAAGATAAGAAAAAGATGTAAACTATGCTTCCTGTATGCATAGGAGGAATAAAAATAGAGTCAATTATTTAACTTTAAACTCAAATTAAGGTACAAATCTGAAATAATAAAGATGGAAAAGGCAGAAATATTGAAGATTTAATTTACTTAAAATGCCTTTTTTCATGGAAAAGTATCTTGGAAAATTAATGGTACAAAGAGGATATATGCAATGGAGAAAACTGGGCCAACAGTCAATAGGTTAAGGCAGCTAATTAATGCAGGTTCAAAATTTCAACATAACCTTAATTATTGGTAATGTTTTGAATAGCAAATGAATGCCTTTAGTTTATTTGCTCATCTTCCTAACTGTTCAGAATTATTTAATAGGTGACCTATTATCTATTATTTGATAGATAAGCAACAGTGGTTTGATCATATATAAATACTTCCTCAAGCTTGGTCCAAATTTTATTGATTTTTGCACTGTTTTTCCCATGGTTACAATGATAACACTGAATTTTGCATCAATTTTATCATACCATTTGTAATTTGTCTGAGCAAAAAATTGTAAGTATGTCCTAATGAATTATCTTGATGCTGTACACTGGGGTGTCAAACTTGGTTTAGCAAACAGGGAAAAAGTCATGATACTTCATGTGATGATGCTGTGATGATACGAGTTTGACACCCTGCTTTCTGAAAGTATTCAGACTATCTGCATTTTTGTCAGTTTTGTTTTGTTGGAGCCTGATTCTACAGTTGTTGAAATTCATTTTTTTCTCATTAATCTACACTCATTTTTTTTTCTTTTTAATAAATTTACACACATTTCTAAAGTTCTGTTTTCACTTTGTCATAATGGGGTACTGCGTGTTGATTAATCAGAAAAAAGTGAATTTCAATAACTGTAGAATCACGTTACAGTGTAACAAAATTGATTTTAAACTTGGTGATGCTATTAGTGAAATTGTCGGACTTGTCCTTGATTTTAAGGATTTCACATTTTTAACAAACTTTTTCTTATATCATTTCAAATGTCATTTGTTGTTTCCATATATGATAAACATCTAGGTAGTTCATTGGCTAACTCTGCTCCTTCTATACAGATATTCCTCAACTTACTACTTACAATTGAGCCCAACATTTCTGTTGCTAAGTGAAACATTTGTTAAATAAATTTTGCCCCATTTACCATCTTTTTTGCTGCAGTTGTTAAGGTAGTAGCACAGGGTAAGTGAATCTGGCTTCCCCATTGACTTTCCTTGTTCAAAAAGTTGCAAAAGGTGGTCATATGACTCCAGGACAACATCATAAATAGGAACCAGCTGCCAAGTGTTTGAATTTGGATCATGTAATCATGAGTATGCTGCAATGTTAGTAACTGTGAAAAATTGTCATAAGTCATTTTTTTTAGTGCCATTTTAACTTCAAACAGTCATTAAACGAACTGTAAGTCGAGGACCACTTGCAGTTTGTATCTGATATTAGGAAATGTTATCCATTCTGTTATCCATGATAAGCCACTAGTTCCAGAATATGTACTGTATTTGAAAAAGCTAGCTTATCTCCTCTTCCAAGTTTTGCAAAATTTGAATCTTATTTTTGTTTTCTCTCACTGCTTGCAAATCTATTCATTATTCTTTATCAGAACTCTTATCCTTTATCTTTAGTTAGTGCCATTCAAAATAAAATATCTGTGTAACACATTTGTTTTTATTGTCCTAACTAGGAATATTTTCCCCATTTCAAGATCTTAAATTTCTTGAATAATTTGTTATAAATATATTTATTGTATCTTGTCAATTAAAGCCCTAAAATTCACTATTTTTTGTCCTTTCGTTTCTTTTCACTCTTTCTCATCTCATAACAGGTTTTTATTTCACAATTTTTTCTTTTTCAGAAGTTCCTTGGTATATAACTCCATTAATACCAATGGGAAGGTCATACAATGGTAAATGTTGGAAATGTAACAAGAAGAAACATTTTATCATATGTGGTAATTGTGCAAAAAGATTCAAAAATACTCAAAAGAAATATATCAAAACACTCGCAAAATTTTGAAAATGAAAGCAAAATTCTATTTATTAGATATGATTCCAGGGAAGATCAATCAGAAGCATGACACAATATATGTTGACAGTGGCAAGAATCCATCGGATGCAACAGAGGAAACAAGAAATGTTGCCAACACTTTAAATTTAGAAGACTGAAATTGGGGAATATACAGCAATGGAAACCTTATGAAGTATCTATTCACAACAGAAATCTCAACAAATCCAAACAAGAATGGTCCCCTTTTATTCAATACATTATATAGCAAGGCAAGCTAAGACACTTAGAATCATAGAACCATAGGGCTGGAAGGGATCTTGGAGCTCTTCTAGTCCAACACCCTGACCTTATTCCATCCTGGACTAATGGTTGTCCAGTCTATTCTTCAAAACCTTCAGCACCCACAACTCAAGGCAAACTGTTCCATTGATTAACTGTTCTCATTGTTGGGAAATTTCTTCTTAGTTCCAGGTGCTTTGGCGTATAATCAACCTCCTCTTCCTCCCTGTGACAGTCCTTCAAGTACCAGAAAACAGATATCATGCCATCCCTAATCCTTCTCTTTATTAAGCTAGACATACCTAGTTCATACAGAATCATACAGAACATAGTTTTTGGGAAAAAACCTGATTAAAAATAATTAAAATGATCATAGTAAAGCAGTAGTTGCTGATGTCCAAAACAAAGTATAAAAAGGCTGAACCACCAACAGGAAAGACAGTGTTTATCAACTGGCTAAAACTTAATAATGGGTGGGTATTAGTTTCAAGTGCTATATGGCTTTTAAAAAGGAATGCAATGAACACTATTGGACAACTTCCTCTGGATATATACAAAAACTGTCTGAAAATGGAAGCTAGACTGCTATACTTTCCCTCTGATATTCTAAGAGTAAGTATTGGTAAGAGAAATGATCTTATCCAAGAAGTGAATAAGATATTTAAAAAGTACTTAATGAGGAAAAGGATACATATGAAAAAACCTCCACTGCTATGATAGATTGAGGCCTTAAATGGACCTAAATGAGGTCCTAAATAAGAGCTCATACAAAACCTTTGTAACTCCAAGTCAAGGACTCTTTCTCTGACCTCTGTAAAGGTTCTTTCAAGCCCAAGCAACATTTCAAATGAAATATCATAAAACCTTGACAACATATCTTTCCCCCACAAAGAAAATGGGCATTGTCTTACCTGAACGCCATTTCTCCTTGAAGGCTAGATAAGTCAGGCATGGCATGGGTTGCTTGTGTCCTAGCTGACTGGACTGAGTCTGTCAAGAGCTGATTAGCTTAGCTCCGCCCACCATGAGTGGCGACTCCCAGCTTTCGGCGAAGACATCATGACAGACAGGATGCCTCTGAAACACAAATGAAGACCAGGTTATCAGCCCTCCCTCCATTGGCCCACATCCTGGACCAGATCAATCAGGGTGGTGCTGACCTATCTTGTCTTCAAGGAGAAATGGCATTCAGGAAAGACAATACCCATTCTCCCTTGTAAGGTTGCGATAGGTCAGGCATGGGACATACCAAAGCTGGATTGTCCTTGGGAGGATTCATGTCTGGTGCTGGTCCACATGCTCTGTGCAGAACCCTTCTGCCAAACATGGCATTCACTGAAGTGAAAGCATCCAGACGGTAATGCCGGATGAAAGGCGATGGGGATGTCCAAGTGGCTTCCTTGCAGACCTCTTCAATTGAAGCCTGCATTGCCCAGGCTTGTAGTAGCACTGCAAGTAGATGACCCATAATACCTCTGAGTATTAGGAGGGAGCAACTTGAGTATGCCCTAGTGATACATGATTTGATACATATACTGACTGTAGATGGAGTTACCTTACCCCTCTCAATATGGGAGGTTGGAAGGAACAAAACAGGGATTCCATTCTGCAGAATTTGGAAGAACTTTTGATATAAATCTTCAAGGCCCTATGCACATCTAGGGTGTGCCAAGATTTTTCCAAGTCATGGATTGGTTTGGGACAGAAATTTGGAAGAACCACTTCTTGTGTTCTGTGAAACAAGGTGTTGACTTTTGGGATGAATGCTGGGTCCAACTTCAAAACCACTCGGTGAGGATGGAATATACATAGATCTGGATGAACTGAAAGAGCCATCAACTCAGACACTCTCCTGCCTGAAGTGATAGCCACCAAGAAGGCTATCTTAACTGTCAGGAGATGCAAACTAGCCAATTTGAGAGGTTCGAATAGAGCCTTGGTCAGGGACTGCAATATCTTTAACAGGTCCCACATAGGGTACCTGTGGGCCACCGGAGGGCAAAGATTAGAAGCACCTCTGAGGAATCTGCAGACTATAGGATGGTGCACTAAGGACTCCAACTTGCTGCAAGTTAGCACCAATGATAGAGCAACCCCATGACGACGAAACTATTTGGAGAAAGATACAGGTGAAACTCAAAAAATTAGAATATCGTGCAAAAGTTCATTTATTTCAGTAATGCAACTTAAAAGGTGAAACTAATATATGAGATAGACTCATTACATGCAAAGCAAGATAGTTCAAGCCATGATGTGTCATAATTGTGATGATTATGGCTTACAGCTCATGAAAACCTCAAATCCACAATCTCAGAAAATTAGAATATTACATGCAATCAATAAAACAAGGATTGTACACAGAACAATATCGGACCTCTGAAAAGTATAAGCATGCATATGTACTCAGTACTTGGTTTGGGCCCCTTTTGCAGCAACTACTGCCTCAATGCAGTGTGGCATGGAAGCTATCAGCCTGTGGCACTGCTGAGGTGTTATGGAAGACCAGGATACTTCAATAGCGGCCTTCAGCTCTTCTGCATTCTTTGGTCTCACGTCTCTCATCTTTCTCTTGGCAATGCCCAATAGATTCTCTATAGGGTTCAGGTCAGGCGAGTTTGCTGGCCAATCAAGCACAGTAATCCCACGGTCATTGAATCAGGTTTTAGTGCTTTTGGCAGTGTGGGCAGGTGCCAAGACCTGCTGGAAAATGAAGTCAGCATCCCCATAAAGCTCATCTGCAGAAGGAAGCATTAAGTCTCCAAAATCTCCTGGTAGATGACTGCGTTGACCCTGGACTTAATGAAGCATAGTGGACCAACACCAGCAGATGACATGGTCAAATCAACACAGATTGTGGAAACTTCACACTGGACTTCAAGCATCTTCTTCCTCCAGACTCTGGGTCCTTGGTTTCCAAATGAGATGCAAAAGATGCTCTCGTTAGAAAAGAGGACTGGACCACTGACCAACAGACCAGTTCTTTTTCTTTAGCCCAGATAAGACGCTTTTGACCTTGTTCGGTGTCCAGGAGAAGCTTGACAAGAGGAATACGACATTTGAAGCCCATGTCCAGGATCCGTCTGTGTGTGGTGGTTCTTGATGCACTAACTCCAGCCTCAGTCCACTCCTTGTGAAAGTCCCCAACACTTTTGAATGGTCTTTTCTTGAAAATCCCCTCCAGGCTGCGGTAATCCCTGCTGCTTGTGCACCTTTTTCTTCCACACTTTTCCCTTTCCCATAACTTTCTATTAATGTGCTTTGATACAGGACTTTGGGAACATCCAACTTCTTTTGCAATTACATTTTGAGGCTTTCCCTCCTTATGGAAGGTTGTCAATGATGGTTTTCTGCACAACTGCCAGGTCAGCAGTCTTTCCCATGATTGTGATTCCTACTGAACCAGACTGAGAGACCATTTAAAGGCTCAGAAACCCTTTGCAGGTGTTATGGCTTAATTAGCTGATTAGAGTGGGACATGTTGAGCCTAGAATATTGAACCTTTTCACAATATTCTAACTTCTGATATTGTGGATTTGGGGTTTTCATGAGCTGTAAGCCATAATCATCTCAACTATGACACTCATCACTTCAACAATCTTGCTTTGTATGTAATGAGTCTATCTCATATATTAGGTTCACCTTTTACATTGCATTACTGAAATAAATGAACTTTTGCATGATATTCTAATTTTTCGAGTTGCCTCTATCCAAACCTGCCTGTAAAAATTCCAAAATCTGTGCTACTGAAATCTCTAGAAGCTGAATCTTTGATTTTGAACACCAAAGGGAAAAAGCTTGCCAAGTAGCATCATAGATGCAGATGGTGGAAGGTCTCCTGGAGGCCTGAATGATTCTGATAATTCTGTTGGATAGGTTGGGCGCATTTTAAAATATTCCACTCAATCGCCTTGGAGGAGAAAGAGGATTCGTTAGGAATCTGCCAAGGATGAGCTACTGAAAGACCCACTAAGTCTGCAAACCAAGGGCAACGAGGCCAATAAGGAGCCACCAAAATAATCTCCACTCTTTCTGTCAATATCTTATGAATCCGGCCAACAGCAGAGGCAAGGTAGGGAAGGCATACAACAACCCCTGGGGCCACCTGCTGCGGAGGGCGTTGGTCTTTTCAGCCCCTAGGGTAACAAACCTAGTAAAAAATATTGAGAACTGCATTTAACAGAGTAGCAAACAAATCCACTATAGGAAGTCTGAATCTCTGAGTAATTTGGAGAAAGAGGGAAGGATGCAGCCTCCATTCAGTCTTGTCAATGGTAACTCTGCTGAGCCAGTCTGCCTGTACATTATTACTGCCAGAAATATGTTCAGCCCAGATGGATAGGAGATGTCTTTCTGCCCATCTACCCAAAGCCTCAGCTTCTGACATAAGGGGTCGAGACCTGGTACCTCCCTCCCTGTTGATGTGGGCTTTGGTGGCTACATTGTCCGTCATGACAAGGACATGAGTGCCAGTAACCTGTTGATTAAATTTCCTGAGAGCCAAATGAATAGCCCTGTGTTCCAGCCAATTAATATTGTGCATCTGTTCCTCAGTTGACCATATACCTTGAGCCATATGAGAAGCCAAGTGAGCTCCCCAACCTAATAAACTGGCATTAGTAGTGAGTATTAGTCTGTCCTCCTCCCCGAAGGACAGACCCTTGGAGATGGCTCGGGAGAGCCACCACTGAAAGGACTGAGACACCTTCTTGGGCATCCTGATCTTCATTAAGGAGTGATTCTTACCTAATTTTTGATGAGGTACGAGGAACCACTGGAGGACTCTGGCATGGTGTAAGGCCCAGGGAGCAATGACTATGCATGACACCATCTCACCTAAAAGTTGAGAGAGGTGAACCAATGGAGTGAAACCCTCTCTCTGGATATGTTTAGCTAGCAACTGCAGGTTGTCATGCCATTCCTGGGAAAGGAAAACTTGACAATAGTAGTCAAGGTGTCAAAAGTAGCTCCCAAATAAAGCAGATGAATGGAGGGAGTAAACTGTCTCTTTTTAACATTTATTGAGAAACCAAGATCCTGCAGAACTGAAATAGTGGTCTTCAGGTCCCCCCTTGCCCCTTGAAAGGATGAGGATAAGATCAATATATCATCTAAGTAACATTGCAGACACACCGGAAGAATACGCAGATGCGCTGCCAAAGTAGCCAATATCTTTGTAAAAACTCTAGGGACTGAAGATAATCCAAAAAGGAGAGCCCTATATTGGAAATTATTTCCCTGATAGCAAAAACATAGGTAACAACTGTGGGAATGACAAATGGAAATATGTAAACAAGCTTTCATCAAATCAATAGAAGTGAGGAAGTCCCCCTGCCTAACGCTCTCCAGGAAAGTCTGGAGGGAATGCATTTTAAAATGCTTGTAAGCTATGAATTTATTGAG
Organism: Emydocephalus ijimae; assembly: GCA_004319985.1. Classification (NCBI taxonomy): domain Eukaryota; kingdom Metazoa; phylum Chordata; class Lepidosauria; order Squamata; family Elapidae; genus Emydocephalus; species Emydocephalus ijimae. Next base: position 13,238 of record BHEV01059149.1, read on the forward strand.
CCTTTTCAAATCGAGAATTGCTCTCCATCCTCCCCACCCCCCCACCCTGAGGCCTTGGGGAAGACAAAAAGTCTGGAATAAAACCCCTTCCCTGTTGCTCTGTGGGGAGCTTTTGGATGGATCAAAACTCCAGCAAATGCTGGATGGTTGATTCCATGAGGCCCCTTCTCACCCTGTCCCTTGAAATAGGATAGGAGATGAAAAACTCAGAGGAATGGAGTAGAATTCCAATGAAAGATCCAATCTTATGGTATTTCAAACCCAGGCGTCTGATATAATCTCTCCCCATTTGTCAGCAAACATAGCTAAGTGCCAGCCAACAGGGGAAGATTGAATGCTGCTAATGTTGGCAATGGTATGATGACTTTCTTATCCTCGAAAGGGCCGCTTGCCCAAGAACTGTTGTCTGCCCTTGCCTGCTCAATCTGATGGAGGTTCAGGGCATTGATAAGGAGACTTGGCAGACGGATGGAAGCTGGATCCCAATTCCGCCCTGAAGGATGAGCATCTAAAGTATGGGCAGGCCAGTTCTCTGCCTCTTGTAGAGTCCTCTTGTCCTTGGACTCCACAAGGAATGGATCTAAGGCTTCCCCAAATAGCTTGTCACTTCAGACTGGGGTCGATGCCAGCTTCCATTTTCTCCTTCCATCAGCCTGACAATTTCACAGCCAACAAATGTGTCTGGTTGTGGGCAGAAGCAGCAATGGCTTTGGTGGCAAACCTGGCACCATACAGAGTGGCATCTGCTATGAACTCCACTGCAGCTACTATTTTATTAATATCCTGACGAGATCAGATATCTGAAACCAGGATCCTGTCCTGTAGCTGCTTGAGCCATCTGAGAGATGTTCTGGTGAAGAACGAAGCTGGTATGGATGCCTTAATGGCCCAAGCAGCTGCCTGGTGAGATTTCTGCAAAGACTGCTCAAACCTTTTTTCCTTGGCTTTTAGGACAGCTTCCAGGTCAGAAGAGCCATAGAGGTAGAAGCTAAGGCTACTACAGGGATATCTACAATGGGCGCTTGGAGACTCTTGGTGAGCTCTGGTCCCACATTGAAGAACCTGTGATCGGAAGACAATAGACTGGGACCTAAAACAGGTGATTCTAGCTGTTTCTGTACCACCTTCAAAAAAAAAGCTTGGGGATGATACATTTCCTTCCTCATCAAAAAGCATATCTGACTCTGTGGGAGGCTGATTGCTGGATTCTTCATCAACCGCATCTTTCAGGTTGGCTGTATTCCTAGCCTTGAAGAGCAAGGACTTGAATAACATAGGGTGGAACAGGCCCCCCAAAACTGGAATTTCTGGAGTTAGACCTTCGTCATCTGACAGGTCGGACTCCTGTTTATCTACTTCCCCTACCAAGCAGAAGCAGCTGGAGAATCATGTTCCTGAATCAAGTAACTTTCTGACAGAAGAGCCACCTATTCATGAGATGGAAGCACAGATGCCTCTGGTACTTCTGAAGAGTGATGGAAAAACCATTGAATGACTTCAGCAATTCCCTTCCTGATAATAGAATAGAATAGAATAGAATAGAATAGAATAGAATAGAATAGAATAGAATAGAATAGAATAGAATAGAATAGAATAGAATACTTTATTGGCCAAGTGTGATTGGACACACAAGGAAGTTGTCTTGGTGTAAATACTCTCAATATACATAAAAGAAAAGATAAATTCTTCAAGAGTCAAGAATCATGACTTCCGGGTTAAGCCCTCCTTGTTGATGGACTGGGGACCGCGACTGTCCATGGCTTCAGTCTGTGCTCCCTTGTTGGAAAGACCCAATCATTATGATTAGGGGATAAAGCTGCCTCGGAGGGGTGGCGGAGTAAGGGGAAGCCATCAGCCAGATTGAGGGGAGCTGCATTTCCCCTTCCTGGGCTTGGCATTCCCCCCCCACCACCGAAGATGACCGAGCGGTGGTCCAAAATGGCCATCCTGAAAAGGAGGACTTAGCTGGACTAAGATTTGTGCAGGGGGGGGAAGAAGAAAGAGGTGGACAACATAAGAACCAGGACAATTTGGTGCAACAACTAACTAAAAGGTACCCTGGAATGAACATTATAAGAATTTTAATGAAATAATAAGAAAGCGGTGGAATTATAAAGGGAAAAGAAAAAAAAAGTGAAAATATAGCTGTACGGGGCTTCAAACCAGGACAGGAAGAAGCCTGAATAAGATATTTAAACAAATTGAATTAAAATACATTGGCAACAAACAGGCATAAATTAAAGCTGGACTTAAGAGTATTATTTAAATTGGAGATTTGATTGGTTTGGAATACAGAGGCTCAGAAAGTCCTGAACAATAAAACAGGAGGGAAAAGGTGCGGACATTGTATAATGGAGAGTGCCATCTTGTGGACAAAAATTTAAACTGAAAATGCAAAAGTTCCCATTTCTCTATGAATCTGATTTGATACAACAAAAAGGAAATATTGAAATAATAAAACAAGTACCCTAGAAAGTGAAAACTGAACCAGAACAAAAGAAAAAGTAGGAAAAGACGGATTGTTGGACTGATTGGTGATTTTGGTATAAACCCAGTTTTGGAATATTTGTGAATCCAGAAAGCTTGAAGAAGAAAAAAAGAAAAGAGAAGTTGATTGGTGAATTTTAAAGACTATAAGATACAAGAATGTGCAACAATGATATCTCTGTGGGAACTAAAAATGGAACTTAAAATTTTGAAAGAACTACTACATGCAAGAGGTGAATCACTTGCCCCTGAGTTAAAAGCTATGGAAATGGCAATTGAAGAATATGAAGAAGAAACTTCAGAGGAGGAGGAATTAGTCCAAGAAGAAGCCATCTTAAATAGACAATCAACACAAAGAACATAACAAAGAATAGGAAAAAGAAGGCGGGTAAAAAATGGGAGATTCAAGAAAGTAACTAAAATGGGGAATATCTGTAAAAATTGGAAAGATAGAAAGAAACAGCAGAAAAGTAGAAAGGGAAGGAAGATATATAGAGAAAGAGGGATATAAATCAGAGGGAGGAAAGATTTGGAAAAATAAAAGGGAAGAGAGGTAATGAGGAACAGGAACAGGAAATAAATAAATATGGGAACTGTGAAATAAAAAAAATTGTTTATTCAGAATATATAGGGATAACGGTTAATGAATTAAGAATGGGGATTCCACATTGATATGAGGGGTGATAATAATGTACTTTGCAATTACAAATCATAGAATATAGACTATTGAGAGGAGGAAGGGTCACTGATATCTTCTTAGAAGATGAATGTATGTTCTTATTTTTATTGCTATAAGAAAGGTTAATGTTTGTTATATATATTGAAATAATTGAAATGAATTGTGAGGATGTTTAAAAATGAGATTAATATTAGTGACCAGGATTAGCAAAATGGATTAATTGTTTCTTTTTCTTCTATTTCTTCTTTATTATAAAAAAAAACTCTATGGAAGAGAGAAAATACATTGCAGAACCTAACTGAAAAGTGTAATGTAAAGTAGTTAATTTTTTTAAGGGAATGATTATTATAACTAATTAAAATAAATGATTAATTGAGAATTAAGATGAGGGAATTAAGGTATATTTAAACCAATGAGGTAACACCCCCAAATTAGTAAAAGGGGAGGGGAAATTTTTGTTTTACTCTGCGTGTAAAAGCTTGCATTAATTTAGAACTTAAGGAAAGAATATGCGATGGAATTGCAAATCTGACAGACAGAAGAATTAAAAGGGAATAAGTATGAAGATATGTGAATTATTTGTGAGTTAAATGAGAAAACAGTACTTTGGAAAAGGCTACTTAGGAAAAGGCTAACATAAGAAGTGTTAATGTTTAAGAAATATATTTGTAAATTGAAATGAATTGAGAAGATGTTTAGAATGAAAGTAATATCAATGCATAGATTTAATTTGTTCCTTTTCTTATGTAAAAGTTGAAATGGAGAGGTAATAATAGAATTAAGTTAAAAATGGATAAGATAGGAAGTTGAATGTTAAAATGAATATATAATTACTGTCATATTTCCATGTAAAAGTGGTGACTCGGAATTATGTTGTACACTGAAAAGAGTTCTTTTTTTTACTTTGTTTTGGAAAACCTAAATAAAACTTGTTTTAAAAAAAAGTCAAGAATCATAAGATATGACACTTAATGATAGTCATAGGGTACAATAAGCAATCAATCATACTAGGAAACAGTCAATATAAATTGTAAGGATACAAGCGACAAAGTTATAGACATACAGTCACAAGTGGGAGGGGATGGGTGATAAGGAGTGATGACAAAATTAACAGTAATAGCAGTGCAGACTTTGTAATAGTTGAACAGGGTTGAGAGAATTATTTGTTTAGCAGAGTGATGGCTTTTGGGAAAAAACTGTTCTTGCGTCTAGTTATTCTGGTGTGCAATGCTCTATAGCATCGTTTTGAGGGAAGGAGTTAAAACAGTTTATGTCCAGGATGTGAGGGGTCTGTAGTATAGTTCTATCTATCAACAGCTGCATATGAACTGGGATCTCTGATTCAGAAGACTCAGCAGGTCTGAGGCCTGCAGCAGTAGATGTAAATGTGGCCTTTACTTCAGGCCTACTGTCTGCTTGCTCCTGCCAAAGTTCTGTCCTGAAGCTTCCTTGTGGATCTTCAAAAGGCCTTCCCTCAACAGTAGGATGTTGTATGGTGTCACCTTCAACTGCATCTGGGAACCAAGCCTGAGCCATCGCCCTGGATGAAAGGCCAGGTTCCTGTTCCTGTGGACCAACTGCACTATGATGAGAAGCAGGAGAGGTCTCTTTGTCTGAAGATCTGATCCTTGAGGTTTTTTGTACCTTGGCAATTTGCTTTTCTAGGGCCTTCTGCTGCCTAGAAGCATCCTTCTCCTTAGCCTTAGAGGCCTACTTTGTTGGCAAGGCCTGCTTCCCTTGCTTGCTCCTTAGAATCAGAGTGGAGGAAGCTGCACTGTGGGATTTTCCTGCTCTGAGGTCCTGCTGCCTCTAGGGGCGTCCGCCATCTTGAAAGTAGGAGGCCTCTAGCAGCTAACATCCCTGTGCAAGGGGGAGAAGTACACAAAGGGAATTAAAATGGGGAATTACCTTTCTTCTTACTCTCCAGCTCCAGCCACTCCTCTGCAGCCCTATAAAACTTCAGTAGGAAGCTTTAACACTTCTTACTGGGACTAACACTCATTGGGCCTAATAGGGCTTAAATTATAGACCAGGCCCAGCCTTAAGGCCTAGAGAGCCTGGTCTACCTTGGAGAATGGGATCAGGTCCCGTACTGGAACTTTAAGAAATAGTGCCTCACCCTTCATACTCTTCTGGACCAGCTGCTTCCAGAAGCCGATGGCCTAGTGCTGGTCCCTTGGCCCTGAAGTGGACTGAAAAAGTGGGCAGACTCACCCGCTGATTAAAAATGGCCACCGCCGGCCATGCAGTCCTCCACTTCACTGTGGAGGTCCCAAAACAGACTCCACCGCCTTTTTGCTGCTTTCTGATGGCCTGAAGCAGCTTTCAGGCTGGCTGCTTGATTTCAGCCTCTTTCTTCACCGCAGATGCCCTGACAACTGTCCCACGGCCTTGAAACATGTGGGCCAATGCTGCCTGCTATACAAAATGGCCGCCTGAACACGTGGCCTTCTCTTCACTGCGGAGGTCTGAAAGATGACCTCATGGCCTTTGCTGGTTGCTCTGGACTGCCGGAGCAGCAATCAGCTGTTTTGCAGCTCCAACAAACAGCGGAGAGTCAGAACTGCATTTTTTGAATGTTTTTCTCTTTCCTGTGAAAAAAGAGTAAAGCTACCTTTGCCCAAGCAAAGGAGGAGGCAATAGATTACATCCATCCTGGCTGAGGACTGAGTTGAAGCTGGGAGTGGTCACCCACGGTGGGTGGAACAAAGCTAATCATCTAAGTCCAATCAGCTAGGACAAGAGCAACCCATGCCTGACCTATTGCAGCCTTACAAGGGAGAGCAAATGTATCATTAAGGATTTAGCGGACAAGGATCCTACTACCAAAGATTAATGTCATCTGGAATTTCAAATATCACATTTTCATACAGGCCTGCATCAAGATGAACCCCAAGCTTAAATTATATACATTAACAATAGAATATGCAGCAGGGTTTTTAGAAATCTAAAGTGGATTTCTTTTAGAGCATTTTCTATAAGTCTGCAGAAAACTCTACATCATATAACAAGATGGTTAGCATTTTACTCTAAATGGCTTCCTATTCTGGAATTGCCATTGGGTTTCAGTATAGCATTAGAAGCCTTTGGGTGGAAACTGAAATGTAACAGAAGGGATACCTCCACATATCAGACTAAAATAAATATTTAAATATTTAAGATTTAGCATGTTAAGTTTGCTAAGAATTTGCTTGACTATGGTAAACAACACAACTTATTTTTCAAATTATTAATTTCTAGTTCTAGTGCCAAATATAGGATCTACCATAGATTAGCCTGAGTTTGTGAAAGAACAGTTCAGAATTCAGAAGAATGAAATTGTTACTTAACATTGAAGTAACACTCCCTTTTCTTTAGGATTATTTTTTCAATATACTTAATGTAACAATTAAATAATAGTGGAACAAGAATACACATTGTTTGATATCTTTCAAAAGATAATTGAAGAAGAGATACCTCCTGCAACAGCGTATATAATCTATAAATTTTCTCCTTATTTAGGAACATTCTAGGTGGCAGCGTATAAAAGAAACTGCCAATTTCTTCAAAGCCTCATTCTAGATATTGAATCAAAATCCACATATAATCAATGAAAACTCATACAAGTTTTTTGCAGGGTAATGGAGTATTTTTCCCCCAACTGATACAGTAAAAAGTGACAAAATTAGTTGACCAGAAGAATGCTATGGATATAATTTACTTGGACTTCAGTAAAGCATTTGATAAAGTAGATCACAACCTACTACTTGATAAGATATAAAAATATGGGTTAGACAGCATCACCACCAGATGGATTCATAACTGGCTGACCAACTGCACTCAACCTGTAGTCCTCAATAGAACTGCATGTACATGGAGAGAAGTATGCAATGGGGTACCCCAAGGCTCTGTTTTAGGCCCAGTACACTCCAACATCTTCATCAATGATTCAGATGAGTGGATAGATGGGGAACTCAAAAATTTGCAGACCACACCAAGCTGGCAGGACTAGCCAACACTCCAGAAGATAGGTTTAAGATACTGAAGGTTCTTTACAGATTTAAACATTGGGCACTATCTAACAAAATGAAATTCAATGAAGAAAAAAGTAAGGTTCTATATTTATGCAAGAAAAACCAAATGTACAGGTATAGCATAGGTAGTACATGGTTCAATAGTAGTAATTCTGAGAGGGATCTTGGAGTCATGGTGAACAATCACTTAAATATGAGCCAGCAGTGTGTTATAGCTGCCAAAAAGGTCAACACAGTTCTAGGCTGCATTAACAGACTAACAGAATCAAAATCACATGAAGTGTTAATACCACTTTATAATGCCTTGGTAAGACCACACTTGGAATACTCCACCCAGTTTTGGTCGCCATGATGAAAAAAAGATATTGAGACTCTAAAAAGAGTGCAGAGAAAAGCAACAAAGATAATTAGAGGTATAAAGAATGGTTGCTGGAATTGGGTATGTCTACTTTAATGAGAATAAGGACCAGGGGTGAAAGAAGTGTTCTGATATCTCAGGGGTTTCCACAAAGTAGGAGTCAAGCTATTCTCCAAAGCACCTGAGGGCAGGTCAAGAAGCAATGGATGGAAAGCAATCAAGGAGAGAAGCAACTAATAACTAAGAAGAAAATTTCTGACTAGTTAGAACAATTCATCAATGGAACAACTTGCCTCCAGAAGTTGTGAATGCTCCAAATTGCTCCAAACTGGAAGAAGAGATTGGACAACCATTTGTCTGGAATGGTATAGGGTTTCCTGCCTGAGCAGGGAGTTGGACTAGACTTCCAAGGTCTCTTCCAACTCTGTTATTTTATATTCTAAAATACGTTAGCAGCCATCTTATTGCTTGGACAGCAAATTTTATGCAAAAGTTTACAGGACAGTAAATTTATTGAATGGTACCTACCACACCTTTCCTAAAAATGACACTGTTAAGGATAAACAATTCCTTAGATACCCATAAAGACTTAATCAATAGTGATAAATTGGGAGGTCAAGAAGAGCCCACCAATCAAAATTTGATTTTCAAAGTTATGTTTGGATCAGATCCCTTCCAAATACTTTGTCATTGTTCAATTGTTCATTGACTTTGGCAGTTTCTGAAATAAAGACTGGAGATCTATAAAAGATTTGACACCATAGGTGAAGGAAGTATATCAAAGGGGCCGTGGAAAAGTTCATATCAAGTTCTGGATAGAATTGAGTATCTTATTCCAGAAATCCTTTTTGAAACTTTGTTGGCAATAGGTCATGTCACCAAAAAGCAATTTTTCCTCCTTTGTGCCAGCTTCCTTGATTAATGTATAGTGCCTCCAACTTTTTTTCTTCCACAGTACCTAAATTCTTTGTCCAATATATTATATCTTCTATGGCAAGGGTGTCAAACTCAAGGCCTGGAGGCCAGATCCGGCCCGTGGAGTGCTTAGATCTATCCAGGGGTGGGATTCTACCAGTTCAGACTGGTTCTATAGAACCGGTTGTTATGCATCTGCACAGTTTGGAGAACTGGTAAATCGTGCCCCTGGCTGGCCCCGCCTCTTCCTGCCCACTCAGTTATTCCTCATCTTGCCCACCATTGCTAACCTGCCTTCGCCCGCCATTGCTGCCTGCTTTCCACCACAGCCCTGATCTCCCTGGGGAGTGAGTAAGCCCCGGTCGAGTCGATTTCTGGGCCAGCCTAGGCCACTGAGCTGTCTCTCCCGCAGTCCCCAGGCTTGGCTGATCTCTGTTTTCATTGGCAGAAGGTTGCAGGAGGCCATTGCAGCTGAAAACAGAGCTCAGGAGCCCATTTTTACTGGCAGAGCACTTGGGCTACCATAAGCACACCCAACATTAGCAACGTTGAGCTGGCCATGCCCACTCCAGTCACACCCACCCTGGCCCCTTGAGGTCAAACATAACTCTGATGCGGCTCTCAATGAAATTGAGTTTGACACCCCTGCTCTATGGACTTCCTAAATACTCTTTATGCCTCAGCAAACTTGCTTTTAATTGTGACAAGTTCTTAGTTGAACCAAATTTAAAATGAAAATATTGGACAAGATTTAAGGCTGAGGTTGAAATGAGAACAGAAGTAATACTGTACTTAATAATTTATTTGGAAAGTTTATCATATGCTGATGTACCATATGTTTAAGGCTACATATGTATCCATTGCATCTTTATACTGATCAAATATTGTTAGAAATGTGTAAGAAAATTGTGAAACTCCACTTTCAAGTTCAGTAAATCATTAATTTGTGGGTTCCTGAACTAGTAGTTGCCTCTTTACTCTTTGCAATCAGCCTCAGCGTTCAATTTAAGGGAAAATATTTGATTAAAATATGTGGAGATGGACAGCAAGCAAAATAAAAATACAATATAAATAAGATTAGAACATTTTAAAATCAGTGTGGTTGGAGAATAAATTTGGGGAACTAATTATAGAATAGGTTGTAATGGCCTACTCTACACCATTCTCTGGGTTACTGGGTACTGAACTGTTTAAAATTTGTAAACCAAATATAATGGCTAATTAGGACAGCTTCCATTATTTATTACTTTGTTTACTCTTGGAGAATGAAGTTTGAAGTGAACAGCCTATTATGCTGAAACATTAAAAATGAGAAAAGAATTTCATACTTAACATCCTTGTTTTAAATCAGCTCACAATTTGAGTGCATGAATTTTATATAGTCCTCTAACAAATTCCAGTTGAATTAATATGTGTCAGCATTTTTTTTTAAAAAAAGGATAGGATAAAGATTAAATAGTACAAACCAAAAATTCCAATATTCAAGAGTAATAAAGACTCTACTTTTCTTGGACATAGAGTCAATTGGTAGGAGCCTAAATTAAAATATTAATGCTAATATATGCTACTAAAGGACATTGTGACAAGAATAATGGTAGAAAATGTTATTTTCATAAAATTGATGCTTAAAATTACAGGACTAACTTTTTATAACTTAAATTTCAGTTTAAATATAAGAAATAAGAACTAATAATTGGGGACAATAGGACAGGACAATTGTGCACTTATGAATGCCCCTTACAGACCTCTTAGGAATGGGGTGAGGTCAATAGAGGTTAGTTTGAGGGTAAAGGAGTGGGGGTTTGAGCAGATGACAACAGAATCAAGTAGTGAATTCCAGACATTAACCATCCTGTTGCTGAAATCATACTTCCTGCAATCAGGTTTGGAGTGGTTTACATTAAGTTTATATCTGTTGTGTGCTCTTGTGTTGCTGTGGTTAAAGCTGAAATGTTCATTAACTAGTAAGATGTTGTAACATATGATTTTATGTACTATGCTTAAGTCCAATCTTAGCTGACGTAGTTCAAGGTTGTCTAAGTCTAGAATCTCAAGTCTGGTGGTGCAGGGTATTCTGTTGCAAACAGAAGAATGTAGTACTCTTTTGGTAAAATATTTCTGGACTCGCTCAATTGTATCTATGCTATGATATACAGTGCAGATTCCAGACAGCAGAGCTGTATTCAAGTATTGGCCTAGCAAAGGTTTTGAATGCCCTAGTTTGCAAATCAGTATTACCAGAAGAGAAGCTTTGTAAAATTAGATTTACAACTCTTAAGCCTTTTTGGCAATACTGTTGCAATGAGCTTTGGCCCTTAGGTCATTCAATATGAGAACTCCAAGGTCCTTGACAGAGTGAGGGTCATCAACAAGGTCATATCCGCCTAGCTTGAATTTGTTGTATTGATTTTTTTTTACCAATGTGTAGGACAGAGCATCTGTTGGTCAAAATTTGGAGTTGCCAACTGTTAGATCATTCAGACATAATCAAGGTCGTTTTGAAGGACAGTAGCATTGTTGGTGGTGTTGAATAGTTTTACGTCATCAACGAAGAGGATGCAGTTGTTTATAAGGTGATCACAAAGGTCATTTATATAGAATGTAAAGAGTGTGGGTCCTAGAATGCCCCCTTGGCAGGCACGCTGTTAATTGGTGCAGGTTTGATAGGGCATTTCCTATTTTTACTATTTGTTGCCTGTTTGACAGGAAATGTAAGAAGAAAAAATATTAGGCTCATTTGCCATCTTGATTTATTCATATTTTTATATAAATATAAAATCTGCCTAAAATATATCCTATTTGACCTTCATGGATATATTTGGGAATTAGTCATTTTGGATGCTATTATGTTTTTTTTAATGTGATGTCTTCAATAATTGATGCTGTTATCATATTTTCCCTTAATCCTTTTTAGAAGATGTTAATTTTTTATTCTGAACTTTTGCAATATTGACTGAATACATTCTGATTGTGATTGGAGACAATATAATCCTATAAATTAGGTATTCTTATTATAGTATAATCTCATTTTATGAACACACACACATATATCCTTATTGTCCCTAATTTAATTAATAGTCCATAAAACTCTGATAATTTGCAATCTGAACTGCTATTATTTTCTCACCAGTGCTATTTATTAAAAGCCATTCCCCATGATCATGTATGATGAATCAATCAAATCTTTATTATGGTTATAGACTAGAGTAAGAATGGAATACAAGCAATTCATAATTTTAAAAGCTAAAAAATGTTGGTGAAGTGGCCCTATGGATTACATTTTGAGTGAGATTCCTTTGAAAAATATACATGTTAAAATGAAGTAAATGTCAGTCAATTGAGGAGGTCCCCAATTCTCCATAATTTAGCTCTAAATATAAAATCAAATGCTACTTTAGTCTATAAAAATGAAATAAAAGGAGTTTGTGCTGCAGAAGGCATATTGTTCAATGAGATGATGTATGCTGATTGATGATAGAGCGGTCTTCTCTAAAGCCAGGTTGCTCCTCTCTAATATGTTTTTTTTGTTCCAACTAGTCCTTGCAATTTCCACTGTAGCTAATTTGCATTGGGAACCTGACGTGATATGCCAGAAGAGGGCTAGGATTTAATTACCAGAATGAGATATGTCCAGCTGTTTCTCATGGCTTCCTTTTTGTTGCATGCCAAAAGTTATTTCAAGTATCTCTTCTGGGAGAAGGTCCAACGCACTGCTATTTTATTGGCTATATAGGCTGGTATATGGTAATTTTTCTGGCATTATATTGACTATTTCCTAGTATGATATGATTGCTTATTGTACCCTATGACTATCATTAAGTGTTGTACCTTATGATTCTTGACTCTTGATGAATGTATCTTTTGTTTTATGTACACTGAGAGCATTTGCACTAAGACAAATTCCTTGTGTGTCCAATCACACTTGGTCAATAAGGAATTCTACTTACTACTCTACTCATTAGTGTAATCCTTGTCAAATCATGATGCCATGATTGCCTTCAGAGTGCAGTATTGTCACGAGTTAAATGCTGGTGAACCTCTTGGATAAATATTTTATTATAGTTCTGCAGGTGATCAGAGGCGAATAACTCAGATATGATTTGGTTTAAATATGGGCTCTGTTTTGCTGATCAATAAATTCTTCATCAGTATATGATTCTTGAATGAAAACATTTAAGTAAAGCAAATTTGGCAAATGACATTATCTTATTTAGGCACACCTTCTAGGGCTTATTTTTCAGGATCCCATTTAATATGTGCTGTTAGAGGCTGTTTGAGCCTGGAAGAGATCTGCAAAGTTTGAGCAATAGATGATGAATCAATCCTTTGAGCAATGGACAAGAAAACATCTGTTTTCTTCAGGGTCAGAAGACAATATGTGCTTTGCAAAGAGGGTGTTGTCATTAAGATTAAATCTAGCACTGAGCATTTATATTTTGTATCCATTCTTTTTTCTTTGTTTCACTGTCAGAGTAGTTTCCAAAGAGAAGAATCCCTTTCATAATTTATTTTGAGATAATCCTCAATTTACGACTGAAATAGTCTGCCTATAATAGTTGTAATGTTGTACAGGTGTAATGATTTGTTGTTGCAAGTGGTATGTGTTAAACAAATGCAACTGCCTTGCTTAATGACTATTATCTTGGTCCTCCTAGGTGTGATTGCTAAGTAATCACACAAGTCATTAAATGAATAGTGTGAATGGACTGAAAGAGAGCAAGTTAAAAGAGAGCAAGCAGCTTCTCTCCACATGCAGAACTGGCAAACAAAGCCAGAGCAAAAAGACCTGATTTCTCTGAATTCATTTCTCCTGCATGATGCAGCAGTTTCTCTCCCCGCCATGGAGTGGAAAGCGCACTGGGTAAGTTCCTACCCTATGTTAGAGCTTTTTTCTCTGCCAGTGTGCCAGCTCCCTGCCCTCCCATGGCTATAAAGTTAGAAAGGTTTTCTGGCTGAAGGTACTGTGCCAGAGAAACAAAGCTCAGAGACCTCCTTTCCTCTGGCATATTGCGCCTTTTCTCCTGCCCTTCCTGGGCTAGAAAGTTAGAAAAACTTAAGCTTCCCTGCTGGCTACCCTGTTGACTTTCTGAAAAAAGCCAGCAGGGAAGATAACGAATATGATGCAGGGGATTTGCATTGTAAGTGTGAGTGGGTTGCCTAAAGCCCAGATCACAAACACATGACATGGGAGCACTGCAACAGTCATAACTTTATATACCAGTCCTTTGTTCAGCATCATCATCATTTCAAATGTTTCTAAACGAATTGTCATAAATTAAGGACTATCTTTTAAATGAATTTATTCTACATTCTACAGATACATAGAGCAGACAGGATTGCAGATTCATCAGGTAAAAAGAAGGGAAAAGGCTTATGTTTATAAACCAACAACAGCTGGTCTCAGGATATAACTATAATATATAAGTACTATGATGAAAATTTAGAGTCTTTACTTATCAACTGTAAACCATTTTATTCTCCACAAGAGTTCTCCTCATTTCTCATAATAGCTATGTATATTCCACCACAAGCTTGTGTAAACAAGGCATTGTGTAAACTCTACCTGACCAGATTATGGAGGCTGAAGCCAAATACCCAAATTCCCTTCCCATCATTTTAGGAGATTTTAATGAAGCAAATTTAAGGAAAGAGCTTCCAAAATGTTTTCAGCATATCAATTGTCCCACTAGAGGCACAAATATTGTAGACTATTTCTACACAACACTAAAAGATGCTTATCGGTCTTTACCACGAGCAGCTGTGGGACATTCTGATCACTGCATGATTCACCTTGTACCTGCTTACAGACAAAGACTTAAAAACCATGAAACCAACAATTAAATCAGCAAGAACTTGGATTGAGGAGGCAAAGCTAATGCTACAGGCTTGCCTTGATTGCATTGATTGGAATGTTTTCGAAGATACCTCTGCAGACTTAGATGAACTCACAAATACCGTAACATCATATGTCAGTAACAATAAACAGTAACAATAAACTATAACAATACAGTAACAATAAACCTTCGTTCACAGCTAAACTTAAGCAGCTACGTTGTTCCAAAGAAGAAGCCTACAGAAAAGGAGATAGAATGCTATACAATCAGGCCAGAAACATATTAACAAGGGAGATCAGAGCAGCAAAAAGAATCTACTCTGAAAAGTTAAGGAATCCGTTCTCAACAAATGAACCAGCAAACATGTGGAAAACTCTTTTTTATAAAAGTTTTATTTAAGTTTTCACAAAACATATAAATACAAATAAAATCTCTTTTGAGAACATTATCACTTCTCCATACAGACATAAACTCAATATATATTTATCTTATACATTCTAATCCATATCTTATAACTATTTTCACAATTTTTTCAATAGCTTTTTCCTTTCTTTACTTCCTATAGCCTTATTTTAAATTATCTCATTCCTTTCTTAATTCAATTACATATCTTTTTCTAATTTTTAAAATCTTTTTAATCAATGTTTTTATAGTTTCATCTGTCCTGTTTACAATTTCATATTATCTTTTCTCATAAAACAAATTTCCCCCTGTAATTACTAGACTGGAGTGTAAGTTACACTTTTACAGTTATAACATTCATTTTTTAACCTTTATTTTATAACACATGCCTATATTCAATCAAATTCTGCTTCGTACATTCCCTTAAAAATATACACTAAATTCTTAAAAGAAAAAAGTATATATATATATATATCTGTGTATGTATGTATAACAATATTAAATGGAATAATTACTCTGTTCAAGTACAGCTCTGCCATTAATATTAATAACAATCTTTTACATTTCTATTTCTTTTAACAAACATTACCTAGTAATATCCGTTGAATTTCACTTTAATCATCTATATTTCATATTTTACTTATTACTGTCTTTAAATAAAAAACAAACAATAATCAATAAAATTATTATTCTTATTCAAATTCATTTTGTCAACTGATAAAAATCTTCCATGTTTCTTTTCAGTTTTTTTAACTTTCTTTTTAAATCGTTGAGAGCCTTATTCTCTTTACAAACAAATATTCCATTACACATCAATACAATTTTTTCTATCACTTTAATCATCTAAACATATTTTCTAACCCTTCTATTTCTAATATAACAATGCTATCCCATGCACCCTTGCAGAATCCTCTCCTTAAGTTAAATTTTAACCATTGACTCTGTGTCTTTTAAATAGGTTTATACCTTTAATTCTTGTACACTTTTCCTGTACCTTTATATCTTGTTTCTGTCCTTTGTAGCTTCTTTTCCTTTCTCTCTTCCCTCTCTTCTTCTCCCTCCCCTTTTTATTCCCTTTTCTATCTGATTCTCCTTTCTGTAATCCTCCCTTCTGCTTCTTCCTGATATTATGTTTGCTTTTCAAATTGCTCTTTTTTTTAGTTGTTGCTTCAATGCTTAAGTTTTTAACTCCCTTTCCCCCCTTTCCCTTTTTTACCCCGCTTAAAGTTGCTTGGTCATTAAAGAAGGCTTCTTCTTTATCCCGCCCTTCTTGTTCTTCCAGCATTTCTTGTTGTTTTTCATAGTTCAAAATCTCCATTTCTAAAAATTGAAATATGAAGCCAAAAGATCCTCTTCCCTCTTGTGCTTCTTCTTTTTGTTCTTAAAGTTTCATTTTTAACTCTTCAAGGAGTGATGCCATTTTAAAAAAAATTAAACAACCCCCAATTAATTTTATTTTGTTTCATTAGGATCCACCATCCAAAATTCCAGGAATTATCCAATAATCCAAAACTGTTTCTTGCTTCTTTTCTCACTTTCTCTTTCCAGGGGCTTTGTTGTCTTGTAACAAAGTTTCAGCTATAATGTATCTTTTGCAAGCCTTGTTAAAATTTGCTATCGATTTTTTTAAGTTCTAGGTGGCCTCCTCCATTTTCCAAATTCCACCCTCATTTCCTTTTTCCCTTGTTTTCTTTCTTTAAGAAAAATTTTAAATTATCCAAGAATCTTTATTCCTTTGACACTTTATTTTCAGCTAGAAATAGCCTATTAATGTCAAAGTGGATTAGTATCAATTTCTTATTCGAATCTCTTCTTCTTAACTTTCCAAGTCAATTAAAACTGCCAATATGAGAGGAATAAAGGGCAATTCCATTTCCTTTCCCTTTCTCTTTTGCCGCTTAAGATCTTTTTAGGAATAGAATTAGTTTTTAAAATTCAGGTACCAGGTACCTTAAATAGATCTTCTCCATTCAACCCGGTTAGTCAAACTTTCTCCTTTAAGCTTCCTCGTGCACAATTTTGTCCAGTTGGGTTCTTCTTTGAGGTGGCTATTTCTGAACACCGCTGCAACCATCTTTGGGAAAGGGAGTAATGGCCAGCTGAGGAGGAGAAATGCAGCTCCCCCTCAACCCTGCTGATGGCTCCCCCTTTTTCACCACCTCTATGGGGTGGCTTCAGCCCCGAATCCGGGTGGCTCGGGGCACACCAGCGGCAAACACAGATCAAAACCGTGCACGATCACAGATCTTGGTATGTCACCGAAGAAGCCCGAACCGGAAGTCCATGTGAAAAACTCTTAAAAACATCAGTGGCTACAGCAAACCTCCTTCCCAGGCAGAAGGAAATCAACCACCAGCAGATGACCTGAATGTGTTTTACTGAGGTTTGAAAGGAAATTATAGCCACCTATCTCCACAGCCCCCAATTTAAACACACCAACAACAGCCAAGCCTCCTACAACTGACCCCAACCCATTGGGTTCACAAACTCTGGTGATCACAGAAAAAGAAGTGCAAGGTCTATTTCAAGACAAAATCTAGGAAAAGCACCAGGCCCAGACAAGATAACTCCTTTTTGTTTCAAAGTCTGGCCTGACTTTTAATTAGTCCCCATTTTCACCTGAATCTTTAATAAACCACTAGAGTTGTGCTATGTTCCTTCTTGCTTCTACTATCATCCCAGTGCTGAAGAAGCCCTCCATCAAGGAACTGAATGACTTCAGACCAGTTGCTCTAACATCTGTAGTTATGAAAAACTTTGAAAGGCTAGTGCTTTCCCACCTGAAAACAACCATGGAGCCATTGTTAGACCTACTTCAATTTGCATACCAAACAAATAGATCGACAAATTATGCTGTTAATATGGCTCTGCATTATATCCTACAACACCTTAAATCTTCAAATACCCACACAAGGGTCCACTATATAGACTTTAGTTCAGCACTCAATACCATCATTCCAGACATTCTTCGAACTAAACTAGCCCAGATAGCGATAACTGAACACACTTGTCATAAGCTTCCTAACAGACAGGAAGCAGCAGGTGAAGCTAGGCAGAATTACATCTGAATTAGCACAGCCTCCTTCAAGGTTGTGTGCTCTCTCCATTTCTCTTCTCCCTTCTCATCTCAAATGATCCATCTGTTAAACTGCTGAAGTTTGCAGATGATACAACAGTGATTGGTCTCATTCAAGATAACATTGAATCCGCATACAGACAGGAGGTTCAACAACTTGCCTCATGGTGTGACCAGAACAATCTAGAACTGAACACACTCAAAACCGTAGAAATGGTGGTAAATTTGAAAAAAAAAAATCCTCCCATACTACCACCTCTTAAAATACTAGGCAACACAATATCAACAGTAGAGACCTTCAAATTTCTAGGTCCTATCATATCTCAAGGTGGACACCTAACATCAAAATGGACACCTAACATCAAAAATGTTATCAAAAAAGCATAACAAAAAATGTTCTTTCTGTGCCAACTCAGAAACTCTAACTGCCCAAGGAGCTGCTGATCCAGTTCTACAGAAGAATTATTGAGTCTGTCATTGGCACCTCTATAACTGTCTGGTTTGGTTCTGCAACCCAACAAGACAGACACAGACTTCAGAGAGTAATTAGGATTGCAGAAAAAACAATTACTAACAACTTGCCTTCTATTGAGGACCTGTACACTGCACAAATCAAAAAAAGGGTTGTGAAAATATTTACAGATCTCTCACATCCTGGACATAAACTGTTTCAACTCCTTCCATCAAAACGATGCTATAGAGCAATGCACAACAGAACAACTAGACATAAGAACAGTTTTTTCCCAAATGCCATCACTCTGTTAAACAAATAATTCCCTCAACACTGTCCAACTATTTACTAAGTCTGCATTACTATTACTATTGGTCTTCTCATCGTTCCTATCACCCATCTCCTCTCATTTGTAACTGTATGACTGTAACTTTGTTGCTTATATCCTTATGATTTATATTGACTGTTTCCTAGTATGATTTGATTGCTTATTTGTACCCTATGACTTTCATTAAGTGTTGTACCTTATGATACTTGACGAATGTATCTTTTTTTAATAAACTTTATTAGTCTGTATCTTTTAAAAAGAAACCAAAAAATTATCATAATGTTAACAGTTCTGTGACATCAGTCTCATACATTTCTATCTTTTGTGCATATTTACAAATATATACAATTTTATACGAATATATACATTTAGTCTATTAATTGCTTAACTTAAGTTCCTTCATTTTCTATCTGTCTTAATTCAATCCAATTGTACCATTCCCCCCAAATTTTAAAGTATTCAGACTCATTTTTCTCTTGTAACATTAAAGTCAGTTTGTCCATTTCAGCACATGTCATAATTTTTTGAATGATCAGTTCATCAGGAGATATACAATTGTGCTTCCAGCATTGAGCATAAGCTATTCTGGCAGCCATTAAAATGTGTAATACAATATATTTTATGTTTTTTCCATATTTCTTTTTTAATTTCCCAAACAAAAATAATTCTGGTTCCAGTTCTATTTGTTCCTTAAGAATTTCTTGCAACCATTATTTAATTTTAAGCCAGTATTTTTGGGATTCTGAACAAGACCATCACATGTGATAGAAGGCACCTTCTTTCTACATTTCCAAAATGATGGATTCATGTTGAGATATATCTTCGCCAATCTTGCTGGGGGTAGATACCATCTATAGAACATCTTATAAATGTTCTCTTTGTATGATGCCAAATTTGTTAATTTGTAGTTTTGATTCCAAATACTTTCCCATTCTGTGAAATATATATTATGTCCTATGTTTTGAGCCCAAGCTATCAAACATCCCTTAACAATTTCTTCTTCTAATTCTACCTCTAATAAATATTTATAAATTTTTGTAATACTTTTTTCGTCTGGGCCTGTTAGAATTTTATCCAATTGTTGTAATTCCAAGTATATTCCAAAATCTTCAATATCTTTTTTATATCTATTTTGTAACTGGAGATATACCCACCAGTCAATATATATCCATTGGTTTTGGAGATCCTGATTTGATTTTAACTTCCCATGTGCATCTAAAACATCTTTGTATTTTGTCATCTTACATAGGTCCAGATTATAGGGATGTATCATAGCTTCCATCATAGATAGCCAGATCAGAATTTTCATATAATGTCTCCTTCTAATTTTAATCCTATTTTGTATAAGGGAATCTCTGATCAGATGTCTAATGTATCTTTTCTTTTTATGTACACTGAGAGCATATGCACCAAGACAAATTCCTTGTTTGTCTAATCACACTTGGCCAATAATCAATTAATTAATTAGTTAATTCTAAGCATGACTAAGTTTATATCCAACCATAAAATAAAGTAACAAGAGCATTGAAATTATCTGCATAAGATTCAGACAACTGTCTGTCTCCTGCTTTTGTATTATATCTATCTGTTCATAAATAAGTAAGGAAGAATGTTTGAGTACATGGAGGCTAGACATTTGTTACGATATATATTTTTGATGCATATCCCACTTGCCACATTGAGATGTAACATAGTATTCACAGTACTGTTAAGAAAAAAATGCCATTGGCTTGCCATTGAAGTCTAGCGTCATAAAGATGAACAGTTCCATGACAACAGCAATGTTTTTGCTAACATAACATAATGGAATAACCAGATATAATTAAGCTCTTGATTTCTGTAGTTTACTTTGGACTGCAAAAATATGTATGACAATAAACACAAAGAAGGCCACAATCTTTAGCAAGTGAGTCATGGGTGATTTGATGGGTCACTAAATGGGCTATATAGTGCTTCAATAAAATGAAAGTGTTGTTTTAGAGCATGAAGGGTTATATACATAGCAGCTGTTGCCTCTTGTGTTTTCCTGGGATTGCACAATTGTCTTCCACAGCTGTAGTGTGATCATGGAAAAGGATACATTTGATTTTAACAATTACGAACTATGTTTGCTAATGCAAGAATATAGAATAATATAGAATAACAGAGGTGGAAGGGACTTTGGAGATTTCTAGTAGTCCAACTCCTGCTCAAGCAGGAGATCCTATATCATTTCAGACAATGGCTATCCAGTCTCTTCTTAAAACTCTTCAGCAATGGGGCATCCACATTGTTTCTGAAGGCAAGACATTCCAAGACATTCACAGTTGGGAAATTACTCTTTAGTTTTGGGTTGCTTTTCTCTTTGGTTAGCTTCCATTCATTGCTTTTTATCTTGCCTTCTGATCAGTAGTGGGCTGCTGGGTGGTCGGTGGGGTTCAGGTAAACCCCTAGCTGTGATCTCTGGCTGCGCCCCCCCATCCGCCCTTGTGCTATGCTTTCCCTAAATAATTTCCCTCCTGCCCAGGATGTCCAGGTGAGTTCTCTGCTGCCCTACTGTACTCACGGGAGCTGCTTGAGTCGATCAGCTGCCAGTTTGAACCTGTGTTTCCGCCCTAAAGTGGCACGTGCGAGTGAAGCAAGTGCACATACTCACAACCAGCAAATCCCTTGTCAATGAAAGTGCAGCCCACCTCTGCTTCTGATGCTTTCGAAAATCTTTGTGACAGCTCCTCAAATATTGGAACACTGCTATGATGTCTCTCCTAGTCCGTCTTTTCTCTAAATTAGACATATCCAATTCCTCCAACCATTCTTTATACATTTTAGCTTCCAGCCCCATAATATTCTTGTTGCTCTTGTCTGTACACTTTCCAGAGTCTCAACATCTTTTTTTATATTGTGGTGACCAAAATTGGATGCAGTATTCCAAATGTGGTTTTACTAAGGCTTTGTAAAACAGTGCTAATACTTCACATGATCTTGATTCTATCCCTTTATTAATGCAGCCTAGGATTAAATTGGCTTTTTTGGCTGCTGCCGCACACAATTAGTTCATATTTAAGTGATTGCCACTAAGATTCCAAGATCCCTCTCACAGTATTGTCAGTTTTTGTCCAGTCTGTACCTGTACAAATATTTTGTTGCCTGAGTGTACAATCTTACTTTTATCCACATTGAATTTCATTTTGTTAGATAGAACCTAATGTTCAAGTCTGTCAAGATTATTCTAGATCTTGAGCCTTCTGGAGTTGCTGCTTATTTCTGCTAGCTTTAATACAAATTTAATGAGTTCCCCTTCCATTCTCTCATCTAAATAATTTATGAAAATATTGAAGAGTATTGGGTCTAAAACAGAACTCTAGAGTACCCCACTGCCCATCTCCCTCCATGTGGATTTAGTTCCATTAAACACACTGAGTACAGTTTGTCAGCCAATTACAAATCCATCTGGTGGTGGTGCTGTCTATCCCACATTTTTCTAATTTACTAAGATGAAGGTTGTGGATCTATTTTATCAAATGCTTTATGAAATCTAACTATATTATGTCCACAGCATTTCACTGATTAATCAATTTAGTCACTTAGTCATTCAGTGAAATGCTGTGGACACCATATAGTTAGATTTCATAAAGCAAAGTCAAAGAATGACTAAGTGTTTGGCATGATCTGCTCTTGATGAAGCCATGTTGGCTTCTGATTATAACCTTGTTTGCTTCTAGGTGTTCAAAGATTTGTTGCTTGCTTATCTTTTCCAAGATCTTCCTAAGTATTGATGTTAGGCTGATTGGTCTGTAGTTTCCTAGATCTGGTTCCCCATATTATGTCCACAGCATTTCACTGATTAATCAATTTAGTCACTTAGTCATTCAGTGAAATGCTGTGGACACCATATAGTTAGATTTCATAAAGCAAAGTCAAAGAATGACTAAGTGTTTGGCATGATCTGCTCTTGATGAAGCCATGTTGGCTTCTGATTATAACCTTGTTTGCTTCTAGGTGTTCAAAGATTTGTTGCTTGCTTATCTTTTCCAAGATCTTCCTAAGTATTGATGTTAGGCTGATTGGTCTGTAGTTTCCTAGATCTGGTTCCCCNGATTTGTTGCTTGCTTATATTTTCCAAGATCTTCCTAAGTATTGATGTTAGGCTGATTGGTCTGTAGTTTCCTAGATCTGGTTCCCCACCCTTTTTTTTTTTTGGAGGTGGGAAACACATCAGCTCTTTTCCAGTCTTTGGATTATTCCCAGTGCTCCAAGAATTTTGAAAAATATGGATCAATGGTTCAGAGATCACATCTGCCAGTTCCCTCAGATCTCTGGGATTTAATCTATTGGGATCCAGTGATTTGAATTCATCTAGAGTTGACAGGTGTTCTCTTACCTTATTTTTGCTTATTTTAATTTACATTCCTAGCTAAGCTAGTATTTTACCTATTTTTAATAAGTTTGGTTGTATTATCTTTTTGCATGAAGTCAGATGCAAAGAATAAATTAAGCAGTTCTAGTTTCTCTCTTACTTCCTTGCTATCATCTCCCATTAGTGGATCAATTGTTTCTTTGACTTTTTTCTTGTTTTTTATGTTTTGAATAAAACTTTATCATTACTTTTTTGATATTTCTTGCAAATTTTACTTCATTCTGAGCCTTAGCTTTCCTAACTTCATATCTGTAGGTTCAGGCTATTGAGCCTTAATTACCAGTACGTGTCCCTCTTTGCATTTTTTGTACTTATCCTTGTCTTTCAATTGTCTGTTCCACCATATTGGTTTTTTTTTCTTGTTTTTCTTTTTCAGTGGTATTGAGCTGGATTTAGCTTTTATGATCATATTTTTCAGAGTTTCCCAAGCTTGTGTTGGCTTCCCCTTTAAGATTTTCATCCATGGGATTTCTGGGAGTTTGTCAAAATCAGCTCTTTTAAAAACTAAGATAATGGTTTGATTATGTTCTGTTGCTTGTGTCTGTATTATATTGAATTCTAATAGGACATGGTCACCCTCCTCTAAAATTCCTGCAACTTCAGTCTCCTCTATCATTTCTTCTCTTTTAGTAAGAATGGGGTCAAGTAGTTCCCTCTTCTACCATTGGGTGACAAAATTGTTCACTAGAATTCAATGACGATCTGAATGAATCCAATGATGATCCATTGGTGATTTGAAGCACCTTGTTTCTTTCAAATACAATGTGCTGTACTGTCAATATAGTACAGTGGTATCTTAATACTCATTGTTGATTGTTGATTGGTTCCAGGAGATGCAATGATTACTAAAAATGATGAGTACCAAATAATTTTTCCCATAAGGAATAATGTAGTGAGTCAGAGGCAGCCAATACCAAGAAGTTTTAGCTTGTGAATTGAGTACCAAACAAACAATAAATACCAGGACAAAAATTTTATATCAAATTGTAGTACCAAATAACACCAAATCTGATAAGTTTCAAAACAGGTAAGTACCAAAGTACCACTGTAATTGTGCAAGACTGATTCTTTCCACACATAATAACATACAAAAATAACCAAAGGAATGTCAATCTATAGGAAAAAAATTAATGCATATAACTTCTCCATGGTAATTTCCTCATTGCTACAAATGCAAGCTTCCATTATAAGCAACTGCCTTATTTCTAGGAATCATAATGAAGCAGGTGTAATTTAAAGTGATAATGAAGCAGGTGTAATTTAAAGTGATTTTTCCTTTCATGTTTTTATATTGCTTAGCCTTGAGAAAGATCTTTGCTATTTATTGTAGTGTACTGACAATAAGTCAACTGCTTTCTTCTCACCTTAAGTGATAACTGGATTTTTCAAGCATGAGCAATTTTTTCAGTCCCAAGAAGATAAGTTTTCTCTTCTAGGTTTTTTTTTTTTAGGATTATTTTAACCTCAGTATGATCAAATTGGAAGAGAATTGGGACTTATTTCTAGAACAAAGTATACAACACTCAAGTTTGAATTATGTACTTGCATAGATTGAAAGCAACTTTAAAAGTTTTATTACTATTGATACTGTACTTGATTTAGCCAAAAGATTAAGAAGTGATATTAAAAGTATTGACAAATATTATTATCCATTTTTAAGAGGACAATTCAAACTTTACCACAAAGTTAGCAAGAAAGATATTTTGTTTAAGAAATAAATATGAAGTCCATGCTTGTGTGCTATTTTTAAAAACTGTTTTAGAGAAAGGGAAAATTTGATTTAGTTAAGCAACAGACTTTAACAGTTGTAAAAACATGATTGCGGAACATTGTAATGATTCAGAAATCAAAGTCAAAAACCAAAACAAATGTGTCAAAAATACATATGCAAATTAGCATAAACTCTAAAATTTCTCTTAGGGCACCTAATAATCAGTCAACATTGACCTCACTACAGGTAGTTTTTAACTTATTACCATAGCTGAGCCAGAATTATGTTCAAAATTATAAATGTTATCAATCCAATTCTGTGACATTGTTTTGTAATTATTTTGCTTTGCAAATTTGTTAATTGAATCTCCATTTTCATTAAGTGAATGCTGCAGTTCTTGAGTAAACACAAGGTCAGCAATGGCATTTTTGCCAGAAAATGGAAGTAACTGCCAGTTCTGTCAAAATTAAAAAGAACTATAATTATTATAATTGTCTGATTAAAGGATGCTGCAAATGACTATAAATGCCAGATGCCCAGCACTCAAAATGTGATCATATGGCTACAAGGAAAGGGTGGGAATAGAATTTCAAATCTGTACTGTAAGTATCTTTTGGGGTAGGGTCCATTGTAAGTTTGAACCATATTTAAGCAACCACTTTTAAGTCAAGGACTACTTTATTTTGTACTGAGACTCCTCTTTAAAGAATGAAGCTGCTATCATGATTTATGAGATATTTTGGCAGCACACTTTCCTCTGAATGCCAACCAAATTTAATTGCCAAACTTTAAGAGATTGTTGCCCTGTCTCAATGTATTTATTTATTCATTAAGATTAACACATCTAAATGATTAATTAAAAATTAATAGCTTATGATAGAACACAAAGAAACCCATAGCATTGATATTATCTGTAGTAATGCCTCAAGGTCCTATACAGTTTTAACCAAAATTTTTAGAAAATAAAAGTTAGCAAGTGACTGTTGCACCTGCCTCAAAGAAACCCTGGACACAGAGCTCTGGAAAGCCAGATAGCAGAATTACCAGATAACCTTAAAGTAAAGGAATTGTCAAGAGTACTAGAGAAAAATAGATATAACTGCCAAGTCATATATAATTGACAAATTTCAGAAAGGCATTTTAATGCTATTCAGAGATAAAAATGTAACTTTGACAATTTTGGAACTTAATTCTCAAATCAAGTTACAGCCACAGGTGGGATTCCACCGATTCTCACTGGTTTGCCTGAACAGTTATTTGATTGCTTATGCAATTCAGATAACCAGCTAAAAATAAAGTGCAAGGGAGGCTTTCTCTCTCTCTCTCTCTTTTCCTTCAGTTAATAGCTCCGAGAAGATAGCCAAGAACCACTTAACAGTTGCAGCTAGGATGCAGCTGATACATGCTGAATCAAGTCAATAAACAACAGAAACTGACAGGATTAGGACAGAGAAACCCATCAATCACTCATCTAGGGATAGGACTGCAAACATTTTCATAATAAAGAGTATTAAGTAACACTTCTGTGATCAGCTGATTCTCTATGGAGTTCCCCAAGACCTTTTATAGATGCTGCAGTGTTGACTACTTCTTGTTTCTTCCTGGGGGGAAAGATACAGGAGGCATCAATGATGCAGCTTGATCATACAGGCCATGAATTTAATGCATGTGTGGTCTAGCCAGTTAGAGAATAATAGAGTTGGAAGGGATAATGGCTTTTGGCAGCACACCCAGGCTTTCAACTAGCATGAGTGTCTGCTCTTAATTTCCCTCGCAGCTGCTGCATTTGCTTTGGGGTTCACTTTTTTTTAAAAAAAGGAGAATGACTGTTTTAAGTTTTCTGCATTGTTTTAGTGGTTCCTGGCACTGTCCTTTTGGGGTGTACTTCTCTCACTCTTTTTGAAAGCCTCTAGTGATGGAGCATCCACAACTTCTGAAGACAATTTCCTATTCCATTGGTTGATTGGTCTCACCCTTAGGAAATTTCTCCTTAGTCCTAGGTTGCTTCTCTCTTTGGTTAGTTTTCATCCATTGTTTCTTGTTGTGCCTTTTGGTCCTTTGGAAAATAGATTGACTCCCTCATTTTTGTAAGAACCCCTCAAATTTCCTGACAGAACAATTAATCAGTGAAACAACTTGCCTCCAGAAGTTGTAAATGCTACCCAACACTGGAAGTTTTAAAGAAGAGATTGAATAACCATTTGTCTATATTGGTGTAGGGTTTCCTGCCTAAGCAGGGGGTTGGACTAGAAGACCTCCAAGGTCCTTTCCGACTCTGTCATTCTATTTTATTCTAAATATTGGAACAGTGCTATTTAATGTGAGTTGGACTAAGGAGAAATTTCCTAAGGCTGAGACCAATCAAGGTTGGCTATGACCACCCAGTCACATGACATACCAGCCACACCCACAAAATCTTTAGGGCAGAGAACCAGTTTTAAATTGTTTGAATCCCACCACTGGCAAGTCAATTAAGATAAAGTCAATTTGAATCATTTCTTGACCAATGTCACTATTGAATTCTACAACCCCTTTTGAAACTCAAACTCAAATTCTACAACCCTTTTGAAACTCTTCTACCTGGTTCCATAGTGTCACAATATCAGATCAATTGGGTGCCAAGGATCCATTATGCTTGCTATTCATTAAATCATAAACTTCTGGATAAAGAAAGTTGGTACATCCCCAAAGAATGGAGATACTACCAGGGTGAGGGTTGGTAGTGGTGGGCTCAGATTAACAAATTATATGGATAAAAGAAGCCAACATATTTCCCATATCTGCTCTGGAAGACTGTTGCAACAGTTTATCTGCAGATAAACCTTGAGTAGAATGCCAGAAGCTGAGGATGAAATATCAAGTTCTCAGCGTCAGGCAGAGGTTGCCAAGGGGAAATAATAGCAAAGGGCAACATTCTGAAAAGTGATGGAGGGGAGGAGAAATCTTCAGTGTGCTGGAAGAATGGACCTAAAATTGAACATCTCCTGTAGTTGGAATCTTCCCTGCTGTTTTTCTCATTAACTTTTTCGGGAAGCCAGAAGAGAGGATTGCAAATGGTGTTTACATGATTGCAAGGCATTTGGCAACTGGTCATAATTACATACAAGCTGCCAAAGCGCCTAAAACATTATTTGACAAGGGGGGCTGGCACAATATTTTATGATGCCCAGAAGTGCTTTACAAGCCATAAATAATTGAGACTGCAAACTGATGTTAAACAACCAGTTGTAAATCAAGGATTACTTGCAATGTAATTTAAATGGGGGTGAAGTGAATGATACTAAATTTGTAACTGCTATAAAGACCAGAAATAACTTCTTTAAATATCATTTTTCTTTTTTGTTTATTTTTATACTTTTCCCTTTAATTTCCCTTTAATTTGTTTCTTAATTTCATTTTTTAAATTTTTCATGTTTTATGTATATAATCACTAATAAAAATTATATCTAAAAAATAACAAATTCCATCCTTTATGTTAATTTTCATTATATAATTATACATTATCAATTAATGTTAATTCATGTTAATTAACTTTACAAATGATGTATCTCATTTGTATTGATTTATTTCATGAATGATATAAAATTACCACAAATTTAGCTCTTTCAGATGCACTGAATTGTTGGTTATTTTGCAGGGATGCTCTCTGGTCTACTACTTCCAAAGTCTTCTAAGTAAAGGTCAATTGCATTTTTAAACTTTGCTTTGCTAGACTAGACTAGAATCTGGAAGGGATCTTGGAGATTTTCTAGTCCAGCCCCCTGCTCAAGCAGGAGAACCTTTACAATCTCAGACAAGTGAGTGTCCAGCCTCTTTTTAAAAACTTCCAATGATGGAACGCCCACGATTTCTGAAGGCAACCTGTTCCACTGGTTAATTGTTCTTACTGATAGGATGTTTCTGCTTAATTCCCGGTTGATTCTCTCTTTAATCAGTTTCCAACCATTATTTCTTGTCTTGCCCTCTGGTGCTTTAGAGAATAATTTGACTCTCTTCTTTGTGGCAGCTATCCTGTCACCCCTAATTCTTCTTTTCTTTAGACTAGCCAGACCAAAAACCTGCAGCCCTTTTTCATATGGTTTAGTTCCCAGACCTTTGATCATCTTAGTTGCTTTCTCTGAACTTTTCCCGAAGTTTCAACATCTTTTTTGTCATTTGATGACCAAAATTGGTTGCAGTATTGTCTGTCTATCTGTCCATTAACATCATAATCTCAATTTAATCAGACCATAACAATATTGTCATATTATTTCAAAATGCAAAAGCTGTCATCTTTTTGACTATGGAATTTCACAGCTGTCTACATCTTAATGGCTTTTTTTCTGTTTAAATTCTTTCTGTTATCTAGTATAGAATTATTAAATAATTGTGATACAGCATTTACTGTATATAATGAAAATGTGAACAATGTATTTGTACATGGAAAGTATATCATTTGTTTGAAAGGTAATATAACTATTCTGTCTCACAAAATCAACAACTTAAAGTTATGTTTACTCAAAGTTACTAGTGTGCTCTTCCAATTTCATAACATTCACAAAATCATTAGAAAATTTATTAGATGTAATTTCTATTTTAGCCCTACAATAGTCGAAAATGTAGGATTTCAGAGCACCATAAAATCTATTAAATATTAATAGTTAAATTTATTTAATAAATGTATTATTTCATGAACTCTATTATTAATAGATTTCCAGATATTCCAAAGCTCAGAGTACAGATTCTCAGAACTTTAACATTTTTCAATCATCTCCTATTCTCTTTGATTTCCATTGTACTTTTACACTAGAATATAAATGCTATTAATTGGCAATCCAGTTTGGTAGAATGGTTAAGGTATGGCCTAGAAACCAGGAGACTGTGCATTAGTCCTAGACCTGAAGGCTGGCTGAGTAACTTTGTTGTATTTCTCAGCCCAACTTCATAGGGTTGTTGTTGTGAGAATAGGAGGAAGAAAGAGTATGTTTGCCGCCTTGAATTACGTATGAATCTCATAATTTAATATTTTTAATATTCTATTGTTAAGTTTATATTCTGCTTTATAAATTGTTTATATTCTACACTGTCCAGAGCCCCTCCTTAAGGGACATGGGCTATTTACCATGTTTATCCAACAATATGACCTCCCCCAATAGGAAGACCCAGCATGTTTTCCAGGCATAAAATGAAATTAAGCCTCTCCCTCCAAATTTAGGCCTATTTTAAAACATGCGAAATGGGTGGAAGGGTGGGGGGACTTGCCGTTAGGAGCGCCCGCGGGCAGCAACTCTTCGCCACCAGCTGCTCCTAATGGGCGATCATGGCAGAGCGCAGAGAGCTCCCTACTCCTGCCAGCACCTTTGCTGCAGACTCAAGACCTTCAGCACCCACCGCTGTTGATTTCCCTTCTGCCCATGTCACTGCCACGTTTGGAGCTGCCGCTTCCACGTTTGGAGCACTGCTGCTGTTTGGAGCACCGCTGCCATGTGGAGCTGCCACTTCCGCAATTGGAGCTTCCACCATGTTTGGAGCTGCCGCTTCCGCATTTGGAACACCACTGCTGTTTAGAGCACTGCCGCTGTTTGGAGTTGCCATGTCCGCATTTGGAGCTGCTGCCGTGTTTAGAGTTGCCGCTTCCGCGTTTGGAGCACTGCTGCTGTTTGGAGCACCACCGCCATTTGGAGCGCAGCCACCACTCCAAACACAGCTGCAGCTCCAAACACGGAAGTGGCACTCCAAACGTGACGGCAGTGCTCCAAATGGCGGCAGCACTCCAAATGGCAGTGGCACTCCAAACACGGAAACGGCAGCTCCAAACGTGGCGGTGGAATGGGCAGAAGGGAAAGCAACAGCGGCGGGTGCCAAAGGTCTTGGGTCTGCAGCAAAGGTGTTTGGTGGGAGTAGGGAGCTAGATGAGGATGCAAGGGGGGGGAATTAAGTCACCCCCGAAAAGACGGCCTAGCCATTTTTTCGGGGCTCAAAAAAATATAAGACCCGGCCTTATTTTATGAGAAACATGGTAGAAACTTCAACTATAAATAAATAATAAAGTAATAAAAGTAAGGTAAAAAAAATCAAATAAATAAATATGTTTCTTATTCCTTAGAAAAACTCCATGTACACTCTTTTGCTTTTTTCTATGTAAACATTCCTGAAGATTGAAAATGTCATTTTTCAATATTCAGCTTTTTCACAAAGTTTTGCCATGACCTGCTTAATTTTTCATTAATTCAAACAATTTCATTCATCTTCTACTTATTATCACCTCTATCAATTTTTATTGAGGATTATTGCTTAAGAAATCCTGTTGAATAAAACCTTCCTCTTCATCTGTAATTGTACTCCACCCAGCTTCTATGAAGAAAAGATTAGTGAATTTTTTGGCTGGAATTCTATCCTCATTAAAAGGCTAGATAAAGACTGATAGATTTTTGTACGCATCAAATTTAAGGTATTGGGTAATCAATAGCACAAATTGTGTGTGCAGAGTTGGAACAAATAGCCTGTGGAAGAGAACATCCATAGGAAGATTTGCAGGGAATAAAAGTTTGAATAAAAGAAAGAAGAAAAGTGTTAAAAATTTTAGTAGAGATAAAGGAAACAGAATAAATTTGCAGATTTTGTTTTATATTAAGTAGGTTGGTAAACAAAACTCAGCTTCCCAGCAGACACATTACAACTAATTAGAAACTTTTGCATTAAATTGAGTATTTACATTATTCTAATAATGAACAACCAACTATTATAAACGCCACTGGTGTGAGTTGACTATCTTCTAACAAACTGTCTTCCAACTTCTAACTTTTTAGGAGTCATCTACACAGGCTTTTTGCCCCAACTCAAAGATGTTCCTCTTGCCATTTTTTTTTTAAAAATACTCTTACAACAGAGTCTCTCATTGCCAGTGCACTATTCAGCCCAAGCTCTGTGTGTTTTTCCCAGTTCTTGCAGTAAAAGTGTTCATGCAGACATTCTGGGTGACCTGAAGGAGTTTTTTCACGATAGGTTCCTTTAATTTGGGAATTGGGTTCCATATATTCATGCACATTTTTACTTTCAGACAGTTTGAACATTTCTCTTAAGTAACTAATAATTTGTTCCCTTCCTCTCTTTCTGTTTTGGTCAAAAGAATATAAATCTTTGACCAAGGTCTCCCAGTAGATCGATGTTGATTAATGAATAATGCACCATGCTAAGGATCATATCAGGCAAGTTGTTTTCTCTTTGACATTAATAATCTCTGTTTGCTCAATAAGTTAAAAGACATTATATAGCCACAACATTTTATAGGACATGTCAAATTTTTCAACTTTCAATTTCCAAACATTCGGGGTGTTCAAAAGTTGTGACATGCCTTGGGGATTGTTATTTTAATATAATTTAGAAGTGCTCGGTAAATCACTATATAAATATAACTTTTTAACATTTTCTTTGCTTGATTTCACAGATTTGAACTGATCAAATAGCAGATTTGAATTGATCTAAAAACACATATTTTTAAAAACCCTCACTGAAAAGAATTGAAAAAAATAATTTTCATCCCATTAAATGACATGCCTTACTGGCACACGAACTTCCTTATTAATTTCAATCACCCCCTCCTCCCATTTCATCCTATCTCCTTTTCATCCAGGCTAAGCACTATCCTGAAAGTAACCCATTTAAAACTCTGGGGCTAAATTTTAGCAAAACTGTTCATTGATTGCAAATAATTGTAATAAAATTACAATTGTATTATCAAGTATGTGATAACTCTGAAGATACTGAAAAAAGTAGGTTTGAAATAGGGCTATTCAAAGCATTTGGATACACAAATTAAACACCTTTCTCCAAATGCTTATACGACCAGTTTGCTTTGTTTTCTTCCCAGGACCTTGTTCAGATAATTCACACCGCTTACTAGTAGTAGCCTTCCACATACTCCATTGAGCCAATTACCAGTGTTCACAGACACACACCACTTCGTACTTTTAAAATATGCACAGCTTGTTTCTGTTTCAGAACTGGAAAAAGATGAAGAAAAAGGAAATTCTTTTAAAGATGTTTATTCTTTCAAAGTAATTGTATATTTCACATTCAAAATAATTTGTTCCCATAATCAAGAAGCATGGAGGAGATAGTGTTGTCCTGAAAGAGTTGAGTGAGAAACTGAAAGCTACCCAAATTTCCCACTAAGGATGATCTGTAATTGACTTATAATTTATATATCTAGATACTGAGGGAGGAGAGCTGTGTTAATCTTATACATTGTATTTATACATTGTATTTAAAGGCATATGCTTTCATTTCCTGATGGCTGGGATTGCATATTATGCTGTGTTTTAACTGGGTCAAAATAGGAATGTGTTTAGAAGATTCTAGGGTCAAAGGGATAGGAAAGCTTTACAAGGTTCCCCAGCCATTCTCCAATTATCACTCTTTACTGTTAACATTGATTTTTAAAACATAACTACATTAAAATATTCTCCTGAGATTCCCTACTAAAATATTTTCTGTAGAAAACAATCTCAAAAGCTATGGTTCACTGTGAATGTGAAGGCTTCCCAGATTGCCAGATGTGAATAGGCCTCCACAAAATACATTTTTACAAGGGATATTCCCAGGGGTGGGATTCTACAGATTTGCACCTATTTGCTAGAACCGGTTGTTAACATTCTAAGCAGTTCGTAGAACCGGTTGTTAGAAGAAATTACTGGCCTAATCCTGTAAAGAAGGCAGGAAGGAACCATTCTGGTGTTGCTTACAGAAACTGCCTCTCCATTAACCCTAATTACATTCTTGGCAGGACTAGACTTCCTGTCTCTGGAACTTCTCTGGAGTTTTTTCCCCTCCTTTGCTGGTACTTTGCTTGTGTGGAATGACCATTCAAAGTTACAATGGCACTGAAAAAAGGGACTTATGACCATTTTTCACACTTATGACTGTTGCAGCATTCCCAGTCATGAGAGGCCAGATGAGGAGATGCGTGCCTCAATGTAAGTGATATTGAGTTGGCCATGCCCAGCCAATAACATGACCACCAAGCCATGCCCACCCAGTCGCATGACCACCAAGCCACGCCCACCAACTAAGCAACGCCCACAGAACCAGTTGTTAAAAAATTTGAATCCTACCCCTGATCTATAGTCATCTGGATTTTTGCAGCCATTATCATGATAATTAATTATGAGCCGCTTCTGATGTTTCTGAACATGGTTTGGGCAGCTTACGACAGAAAAATTTGAAATTGTGTCTTTCTGTCCTAGAAACAACAAAAAAGATGGGGAAAGGCTATTACTGGCAGAGGGAGGGAGGGAAGGAAGGAAGGAAGGATGGATGGATGGATGCTAGGTATGGTAGGAAGCAGAGGTGGTATTCAACAGATTCTAACCAGTTCAGGAGAACCAATAGCGGAAATTTTGAGTAATTTGGAGAACAGGCAAATACCACCCCTGACTGGAGATTTTACAGTATCCATGCCCACCAAACCATGCCCACAGAACTGGTGATAAAAAAATTTGAATCCCACCACTGGATATTCTCTGTCATATACACAGGAGCTAACTCAGCAACTCCCTTTACCTGGAGGATACAGATATTTGTGTCCTTTTAGAACAAAATTGGAAATAAATGGACCAAGGTTAAGACAAGAGAGATTTATATGAACCCTCAAAGCATCAGTTTAAAGTTTGAAATTTCCAGGAAAAGGGGAAGTTCTACTGAAACTGAAGCAGGGGGAAAGATTCTTAGACCAGGGGTCCCCAATCTCCAGTCCATTGACCAGCACTGGTCTGCAGCATGCAAACAAGCAAAGCCCCATTTGTAAGATGCAGGCAACATGAAAAACCATGCCTCCTCTGTTCTGCGAAAAAGGTTGGGGGCTACTGCTTTAGACATAGTTCAAGAAGGGATAAGTAACAAGTCTAAAACAAATTTGTATTAGAACATTAATGATTGTTCTCCTGTTTCGTGTATGTATCCTGTTATTTATTTATTATTAAACTTAAATGCATCCCATCTTATCTGAGGTTATTCTAAATGGCTTACAATAATTCAATTAAAATGCAGTATAAAACATTATAACAATAAATATAGATCTTAAATTTAAAATGCAATTAAAAATTGACCAGGATGGAAAGAGAGGAAGAAAAGTGTGCACAGAGAGGAGGTGGAATGAATTACCCCCAAAATGCCACAAATAGGGGCCCAGCCAGATCCAAACCCTTTCAGAAGGGTAGGCTCTTATCTGGCATGACATTCCACAGGGCAGGGTCCATGGCCGAAAGACTCTTCTTCTGGACCCTATTAGCTAAAATTCCTCAGTCAATGTGGCCTGCAGCATGCCCCTTTGGCTGGTGCAAGGGGGAGTGGGCTACTTCCATCAGGATGAGCCAGTTCCTCAGACAGTCTGGACCCCAGCCATTAAAGGATTTAAAGGTCCAAACATTTTGAATTGGACTTAGAAGCAAACTGGCAACCAATGCACCTTTCAGAGTTATATAACATGCCCCCCCCAGAATTGTCTATGCAGCTGTATTCTGTACCAGCTGAAGCTTCCGGATACACTTCAAAGGAAGTCCCATGGAAAGCACATTGTAGTAATCCAAATGCATCAAATGACCAGGACTTGAGTGACTGAGTGTAGGGATTCTGATCCAGGAAAGAAACAACTGGAGCATAACAAGAAGTTGTGCAAAGGCTTTCCTAGCTATAACTGTCTCTGACCTGCCACCTTTCTTTGTGGAAATTTAGTAACAATGTATCTTTTATTCTTTTATGCATATCTCTTTTATGCATATCTTTTAGTCTTTTATGCATGAGGAAATAATTTGTACAAAATATATCTAATGAATCAAAGGTATTATGTTGTATACTTTTACACTCTCTTGTAGGGTCATGTGCCCTTCAAAGACCATTTTTAAGAAACTCTTCTGACTTCTAACAAGCAATTCTTCTCTCTACTGTTTGTTAAAGGAGTCCAAACATTTTCACATCTTCATACCCACTTTGAAAAAAGATGCTTCTTCCTTAAAGAATGTACTTGTTAAAGTTAATGAGTCCATTAAACATGGCTCCTACTCCCTTGAAATTTATTTTCTAGGTCAGGAGAATTCTTTATTGGACAAAGACAAGAAATTTGTTTCTAGTGCATATGCTCTCAGTCTACATACAATCATAGTCATAAAATACAATCATCATAAATCATATACAAAACTCAGCTATAGTCATAAGATACTAAAGCAGTCAATATAAATAACAATAGAAAACTAAATGAAATCAATTAACATAAATCATAAGATACAACAGCAAGTTACAGTAATAAGAATCTAAGGAAATAGGCAATAGGATAAATGAGAAAAATAATAAGTAATACAGCCCTACTAGGTGGTTTGACATCCCATGGCATAAACAATGTTATGGGAATTAGTTGTTTGTTAAAGTGAGTGATAGCATGGGGGAAAAGAACTGTCTTTGTGTCTTATGAGCAATGCCTTTTAGTCAAGGGTG
This sequence comes from Emydocephalus ijimae, assembly GCA_004319985.1. Taxonomy (NCBI): domain Eukaryota; kingdom Metazoa; phylum Chordata; class Lepidosauria; order Squamata; family Elapidae; genus Emydocephalus; species Emydocephalus ijimae. Next base: position 49,354 of record BHEV01059149.1, read on the forward strand.
GGATTCAAATTTCTTAACAACTGGCTCTGTGGGTTAATTTGTGGGTATGGCTTGGTGGTCATGGGACTGGTTGGCGTGGCTTGCTAGCTGGGCATGACTTGGTGGTCACGTGACTGGGTAGGCGTGGCTTGGTGGTCACGTGACTGGGTAGGCGTGGCCAAGTAGCCATGTGACTGGCAAACTAAATACAAGTGGTCCTTGCTTAATGGCCGGTTGCTTAGCAAGTGTTCTAATTTATGACTGACCTCCCCAGAGCTACTTGACCTGTTTTTGGAG
>BHEV01059150.1:0-14059 GCA_004319985.1 Emydocephalus ijimae
GTGTGTTACGATAGTCTGTGCCTGTGCCGTTTTCTCGTCAACCGGCAGTTGCTGATAAGCCTGAGCTAAGTCTAGTTTAGCAAAGGCTTTTCCGCCCCCCAGGGAATGGAGGAGGTGTTGCACCACTGGCACCGGATATGGGTTTTGTTGCAGGGTGTGGTTTAGGGTGGCTCGGTAGTCCCCACAAATTCTAATGGAGCCGTCCGGCTTAATTGGTGTCACGATTGGCATTTCCCATGGGGAGTGGTCGGTTGGCTTTAAAACTCCCTGGGCTATCAACTTATCAAGCTGTTCGTCGATTTTCGGCTTTAGAGCGAACAGAACTCGACGAGGCTTAAGGCGGATGGGAGCTATCTTTGGGTTAAGGCTAAAGGATATCGGGGTACCCTTGTATTCGCCTAGCTTTTCCTCAAAGACGTCCCTGAATTCGTGGGTGAGGTCTTCCTCCCAGTCACTACCACCGATTCGGTTTATGCCTGCCACTTCAATGCCGAGTGGTGCGAACCATTGCAGGCCTAACAGGCTAGGCCGGTCCTTGTCGATCACTGTCAGGGGTAAGTACGCCGTGCAGTTCTTGAATGCAACCTGGACTCGACTGGATCCTACGACTGGAATCCAGTTCCCCTGGTAGTCTTTTAACACGAGCCTTTGGAATTGAAGGTCTTGGCGCCGGATAGTGGGGATGAGTTGCTTGAGGGTCTTCCGTGAGACCATTGAAAGAGACGAACCCGAGTCAACTTCCATTTGACAAGGCTGGTTTTCAATGTCCACGTTGACCAGAATTTTCTTAGCGTCTAGTGAAGAGGCATGGCCGATAGTGAGTGTTTGGTGGGCCTCTTCCTGTCTCGCTAGGCGATTCAAGGGTCGGTTTCTGTAGGAGTGGTTTGCTGGTTCTCACCTTACAGGGTGATTCCCTATCGATTGGCGGAGATTGGTGCCCTTCGATGGCTGGCCGGGTCCGAGGAGACTTCTGTAGACCCGTCCGATGTGGCCTCGTTTCCTGCACTCGTGACAGAGCACGTCGCGGAATTTGCAATCGGAGCGGTAATGGTTGCCCCACAGCCGGTGCACGGTTGCTGGAACTTCGGGTAACGGTCCTGATCGGACCGCAGGCGATGGACCTCTTCTTCGTCGCTGTCTGACGACGAAGAGAGGTCCTCATGGTGGGCCGTCTGCAGCTGCCCTTCTGCATTGGGTGAAACTTCACCGGCCGGTTGGTGTGCTGGAGTGCCATTCCGGCGTAGTTGGGCAGCCGACTTCTTGGTCACCTCCACTGCTGTAGCTTCAGCTATGGCATCTTTAAGGGTGATGTCGCCCTTTGCTTTATTTTGCTCTGTACGTTTAGAGCGTCTAGCCCGAGGACTACTCGGTCTCTCAAGGCCTCTTCCAGGTCGGCGAAATTGCAAAGGCCTCCCAAGTTTCGGAGGTCTGTAACGAAATCGGCGACGCTTTCTCCTTTTCGCTGGTTTCTTTGATAGAACTCGTGTCGTCTTACGAGCGTTGGAATGGTCGGTGCATAGTGGGCCCTTAGTAGCGGTTCGAGGACGTCCCAGTCCATGGCCTTCACTTCAGCCGGTTTCGCTAATGCCTTNGGTTCCACTTTTGTGCGCTTCAGCCATGTGCTTAGTTGTCTTTACTTGGCTCCAATCCCATCCTCGTCGCCAGTGTTAAGTCTGGAGCATGGGTGCGAATGATGGAGACGAGCCGGTAGAAACAGTGAACTTCAAACTCTTTATTTACATGGTGTGACAGCTCAAACTGGAGGGCTGCTATAGCCTTCCTTATATAGGCAACTTTATTAACTATTCAACCAATAGCAATACTGGAGTGCTAGCTCCGTTAACCAATGAGAATGGCCTGTTAATGGCCAATCAGATGCTCCTGAACGGACCAATCCGATCCTGCCATTAACAGCCAATCAGAAGTGCAGGGCCAGAACCCTGCACTTGACTTTAAGCTCAGATAACTTTATTCATTCACAACACAACTTTGGAATAAGAAGCTAATTGGTGAGTTTATTTTCATTCTTGAGCAAAATATTAACTCTAATGTTAATAATGTAAGGAATTGAAAATAAACTGCAAAAGAATAAATACAGATAGTCCTCACTTAGTGACCATTGATTTAGTGCCTGTTCAAAGTTATGGTAGCACTGAAAAATAACACATGACTTTGGAAAGAAAAATTGAAGAAAGATCAAATCCTATGACAACATCTGAATGAATTAAAGATTACAATTGTTAGAAGAGGAAAGAATGTAAAATTGTTTTTTTTTATAAAGTATGAAATGTTTTTATAAAGCTCTAGGAACCTTTTATCGACTTTTGGCTGACATGAAAAATTGATGATTTATGGATCTGCTTATAGAAAAGGTTATGGGAAGGAGAGATATTTGTTTATAAACTTATAGAGGGTGAAGATTTATAAAACTTATAGAGGGTGAAGACTTTGTTTATATTTGATGTGATAAAGTTCAGAAGTCACTTCTTTATGTTTTTCCTTTTTTAATCTTACTTTTATTTTTTGTTCCTTTTTATTCTGTCTCTCTTTCTCTTAGTTTACTTTGTACTTGTTTCAATACTGTAACTAAAATTGTGAATAAAATTTATTTTTAAAAAAGGAATATCTGAATTGAGTGCCAAAGTTTCCACTATTTTGTTATTTAAGGATAATCAAAAACAGGGGGGGGAACCCCAATTATTTAGCTTCTAACATCCCCTTTGCTGTAATCTGACTGATATGTAATATTTATAACATATATCAACAGTAAAATAAGAAGCAGTCAAGACATACACCATCAACTACGTGGCCACAAAATTCTTGGAAAAGATATTCAAATACATATGTGCCTATGCCGACAAAGATCAGAATCATGTATGCCATTGTATTCCCAATGATACTCTGTAGAAGTGAAAACTGAACTTTATAGAAGCAGGATATGATAATCATTTTCATACTTTTCAGCTTTTTAAAATATATATATATTGTTTATATCCCATTCCCCTTATACTGATCTATAGCCATAATAAAGATTTGTTTGTTTATTCTACTTCTGATCCATTATGCAAAAACCCAGATTCCTGAATGAGACTCTAATGCTGGGAAAGGAAGGACAGAGAAGAGGACAAGTAGTAGCAAAACAGGTAGACTCAGATACAATGGTAATGAGTGCACCACTGGAAAACTTGAAAAAAACAGGTAAGGGATAGATCATTATAGGAAAATCTATGTTGTTTCTAGAAGTCGAAAACAACTGGATGGCATATAATCAATTAAAAGAAAATTAAAAATGTAATTAGAGGTAGTCCTTGACTTATGACAACAATTGAGCCAATTTTTTCTGTTTCTAAATGAGATATTTGTTAAGTGAACTGTTGCCCCATTTTACAACCTGTCCTGCCACCATTGTTAAATGAGTCACTGCAGTTGTTAAGTTAGATGCATGACTGTTAAGTGAACCTGGCTTCCTCCATGGACTTTGCTTGTCAGAAGGTCACAAAAGGGGATCACATGACCCTGGGACACTGCACCCATCATAAATATGAGTCAGTTGCCAAGGGTCTAAATTTTGATCATGTGACCATCGGAGAGTGCTGCAACAGTCATAAATATGAAAGACGGTCATAAGTCACTTTTTTCAGTGCCATTGTAACATTGAATGATCACTAAATGAATTGTTGTAAGTCAAGGACTAGTTGTATTTCTGATTTCAGCACTTTTGGCCAAATTCTTTTTCTGTTACAAACTATAATTCAGACCACTTATCTATTAATGATCAAATCTATTAATGGCCATTTTTAAAGCTGAAAACAAAAATCCAGGTATACACCCTAAAACCTGCCAAGATTTTAGAGGTGTTATACATTTACTTTCCAAGTAGAAAGGAAAGTCCCCCAAAGGGATAGATCTTCATAGATTACCTCATTCTAAAAAGACATAGAAGTTAAAATAAAAGTCCAATGGTATAATTGAAAATCTGATAGCTTTTTGCCATTATCATAAGATAACCTCAGTTTTGCTAAGGACATCTGAAGGGCTTTAGTCTGCTATAAAAAAATTCTCATTAACTTATCTATCTGTGTAAAGTATCTAATAGGAATTAACTTTGGAATCCTTCTTAAAATATACATTAATCTTGGTGTAATATTCAGTTTAATAACATTAATCTTTCACCAGAGACTATGTCTACTGAAATTGCGTCTATGCATTTAGACATATTTAATTTTGGGAAAGAAAACCAAGTATTTTATAGTATTTTCCCAGTTAAATGTATAACTAGGATATAAACCATACTATTGTACATTTTAAATAGGTTTTGGCACTACACTGAATATTTATCTCAAAAAACTATATCATCAGCAAACAAAAATAATCAATCAGTGACAAGTGCCACTATACCCATTATATCTTGAGACTGTCTAACAAGAAATCGAAGATTTGAGAATCAAATTAAAGATCTGACAAAGAGAAAAAGATCATCCTTAAAGGGTGCCACAATATAATTTGATCCAAGAAACAAACCTATTTGTAATGACTCAAGCCATTGGTGTGAAGATGCCAAACTAAAATCTGTTCAAAAAAAGGCAGATGAAACTCGTATCTTCTTAGAATACACTTAACATAAATGCAATGTGGACCTTAATAGAGGCCTTTCATCATTCAATGAAACTAGAGAAACTGGTTCAAGTCAGTCTAATATTCAAAATGTCAATTACCAGGCAGAAATTCTTAGACAGTAGATAATGGGTGACCTCACCCCATTCCTAAGAGGTCTGTAAGAGGTGTGCGTAAGTGCACAATCATGCCTACTGTCCCTGTCCTATTGCCCCCATTTACTCATACCTATTTCTTGTATTCATACTCATGTTTATTCTTACACCTATTATCTTGTGACTGACAAATCAAATAAACAAATAAATACATTCTTAGATCTTTCATAAATCTAGACTCAAAGGGATATTACGTTCTGTAACCTCTTGCTTCTTACTGTTCCACTTAATATTTTAGCGTACGTCCATTACTTAAACAAGGTCTTTCTCAGATTTTAATATACAGTCCTATGCAATATCAATTTAATAAATTATACTTGGTGACACAGACAGCCAAATGTTTAGAATAGATTTGGCATTTTTGTCCACCTATTCAGTCCTTTCCATCCCCTTTAGGGGGCGGTGTTCATCTCCAATACAAAGCGAAAGAGGCAGTGCTGTCTGAAGACATCTCCGTGGTCATGTGGCCAGCCTGACTAAACACTGAAGATGCACATAACGCACCTTCCCACCAAAGTGGTCCCTATTTTTCAACTTGCATTTTTATATGCTTTCAAACTGCTAGGTTGGCAGAAGCTGGAACAAGTAAGGGGAGCTCACTCCATTATGCGGTGTTTGGGATACGAACCGCCAAACTGCCAACCTTTCTGATCGACAAGCTCAGCATCTTAACCACCGAGCCACCATGTCCCCAATCCCTGGGATAGGCAGATGTTATTATTAATATTAAATGTACTGTTGCAGGATATAATCAATTCCAAGTAAATCTGGCCTTTACAATTGACTGATGGTAATTTTCTCAATGTCCATGATATTACTCCAGATGTTTTTGAATTGCATTCAACATGCCCATTATTATTGATGCTATTTTTGCTTTCTTTTGTCACAATCATTCTACTTCTCTTTTCAGGTCTTTATATATTTTTTCCCAGTTTTTTCTCTTCTCTATTGTTGCCTGCAGGTATTGCAACATCCACTATCTGACTTTTTATCAATAATTGTTAAATCTGGGGTGCAGATGCTTGTCTGTTTAACTGCTAAAGACCCAGAGTATTTTGCCTTAGTTTGGCTATTTTGCAGTCCTACTAGTTCTTGCTTGCAGGGAAGTGGTATTTTTTGCAGACATTCCAATCCACCACTGTTGCTACTTTGTCAGGCTTTTGGTTTATTGGTTTGTTTACCAATGGTTTTGCTGATTAGCTTTTATCTTCCTGGGAAATATCTTTTTTTTTCAGTATTAATAATTTGTCCTTCAGTCAGAGAAGTCCCTAATTTATGTAACTGAGTATAACAATAATAAATCTAATAATTAATAGGTTCTGTCTTAGTAAATAATTGTCCATTGCTAGCCTTCAGAATTTCAGAAATACAATTTCTTTGTTTTTGTTATTTCAGATTGAAAGCCAATAAACTTTTCAATAATGCTGATTAATATATTTCAAGGAGTATTCAAATTGTTTTGAATATCGTAGCTGCAATGTAAGCTTTGTTACCATAAATGCCTGACATTTTAAACTTGTGGCTTGGCTTAACCCCACTCACCCCTTGTGACCATATGCACAAAGATATAGGAGAATATCTGCTAAACTCATCGAGTTGCAACAACTAATAAAGAAAAAAAGGGAACAAAGACTAAAAGAATATATGCAAATCTGTTACTCATCTGATAAGCACAGAACCTATAAAATTCCCCAGCAGCAGATGGGCTTGTAAATCTTTTGATCTCATCTCCGAAAAAGAGGCAAAAGATTGCTGGATACAAAAAAGCATTTAACTTTCTTGTTCCTTGCCAGTGTACAGTTAAATTGAAATCTTTCCTCAGGTGAGGCATTTGTAAAGAAAGATAGGTATAAATCGTGATTTTCAACTTATGATAGATATTTCAATTGGTTAGATTGTCTTGAAAGTTGTAAAAGATGGCCTCTTGGACTACATTTCAGAAATTTAGCAATTACAAGGGCAGTTTCCTGTGAGAGATTGTCACTTGCTCTTAACTTGTAAGCACCCATTATGTCAAGTTTAAAATCAACTGACAATGAAAAGTTTTCTGGAACATATTCCATGTAATTTAAGAAAGCTGCTCAGTACCCAAAGATAGATTGTTTTTAAATGATATTGCATGAGTGGGATGCCAGAGTACTTTTAAAATTCCATCTGTAGATTTGTCATACTTTATTGTGAGGTTGTTCTTTTAATCTTAATTCTGACCTTATGGAAAATAATGATGCTTCTCTTCAATACTTTCAAACCTTTATCAAATTTAAGAACTTAAACACTCATGCTATTCAAGGTCCATAAGGATCTTGGGTATGCTAGTTTCCAGATCTGTAAATTAAGTAGTCACCTGTTTGGAAATGGAATGCACCTTAATCATTTAAAGCCTGTTTTCTGTTCTTAATACATAAGATATTAATCCAGTTCTAGATAATTCACTGAATCTGGAGAGGGAGCCACTGCCCTTTCCACTCTATCCAGGATTTCAATCAACTGGTTAAGCTTTTCTCTCTGTAGAGTGGAGCTTTTGCCTTGTGATGACTGGCAAGGAATCGTCTCCATTTGACAAGACATACTGTATTGCTAAAATACCGGTGTAACAAATTTGGCAGTAAACCATTCACTTTTCAGCTATCTATATGAGCAAGTCCATCCACAAAGTCAGAATAGACCTTGTAAAGAACAGTATTTATGAGGCACAGACCTTCTTGAAGCTATGTCTTCCTAATTCTCTGCAATAAATTTAATGTGTCTGTACTTCATGAGCCTCCTTGGGAATGTGGAATCGGGAGAGAGTTTAATTGGCATACATTGGAATACAGTATATATTAAATGTGCATGTATATACTGTCGAAGTTGATCACCCATGTGGTAATGTTTTGTAACCAATTGTGTACTCACACATTTGTATTTTCTTGTTTTGTGATAAATGCACCCAATTATGATTGTAGGAGTCTCGCCCTTATGATATTACTGAACATGTCCATGTGGACTTCACCAGGTTCTGCAGACACTTAATAAATTCTGGAGATGATACTAAAGTGTATGTTGAATGAGAACCTAACAAATGTCATTGCCTTAAGCAAGTGAGAAGAGAGATTTGTTTTGTTATGTTGCAAGAACCTTTCCAATGACACACAATTATCTGTTTCATGTATCTCTCTAAGCTACCTCACAAGCTTCAATGGCCATTGAAAAGTTGGTATAGTACGCGGAAGTTTGAACTACAGATAGTCAGTGACTTACAATAATTTGTTTAGTGAATGTTTGAAGTTACAACAGTACTGAAAAAAGTAACTTACGACCATTTTTCACTCTTACATTGTAGCATGCCTGTGATAGAGAAGAGAGAGGGGGAATGGAGGGTGGAAGAGTCCACCCAATTTTTAAGACGTTTGACTTGATTCTGGCTTAGCATGTGGCCTGGCCTTTGCCACTATAATTTACATATCATGATTTATGGCTTAGAATCATTTGTGAAATCAGTTCAGTTTTGTTTATTTTATAAATCATAATTAGTCAAATAAAGGATTTAACAAGATACCTCTCTCAAACTTGCTTAACACTGGGTTGTGTTGTGGCAAAATCAGGGCATTTTAACTCATAACGTTCCATTCAGTCATCAAGGAAAAAAGCCAAAGAACTATATAATCTGTCCAAATCTGATTCAACGGAGGAGAAAAACAACCTTTCGAAGCCAATTCATTGGATTTATTTGTGAGGCAGACCCATGTATTTTATTTAAACACATAAACAACACATACTAAATAAGAGTCCTTGCATTCCATCTTGGGATTTCAGCAATTCAAACTTCATTCTCTTGATTTATGGCATCATTAGAATCACTCAATAGATTCCCAGTCCTATTATTCACACTCCCTGTGTGTGTTTCTTTCTGTCTCTCTATATATCTCACATGCACACATTCACATAGTGCTTAGGAACTAGAGAGAGAAAAAGATATTCATCACAAAAGCAATGGTGGTAACTACAAAATATCCTGTATTCATCATATTGTGATCAATTAACATGGGATACATTATCCTAAACCACAGCCACAATTTCACCTTTGGTATTATAGTTTGTTGAAATTTAGCGTGAAACAACTGCTGTGCCTTTCTTAAAATAAAAACAAAATACAAATGTAGCATAAAGTGTTTACATTTCTTATTTGCCATTCCCTAAGGGCAGTTCATAAAAATAAAAATAAAAACAATTGAATAAACCAGCAGAAGGCAGCAAGAATTCTTTTGTTTCAAGATCCAGAATAAAACAGCAGTCAGTGCTTAAATAACTAAATAAACTAAGGTGTCCCCAAGAGCCTACAAACTGGCATTTGAACAAATAATAATACTGAACAAATATACCAAGGAAGGAATATACAATTTGGGCTCTTTCTTTGCCCATCTAATTTCCAAAAGGCAGCCCCAGTTATGAAGATGAGGCTCTAGTCTCGGTTGATAAATTGCCACTTCTGTCAATTTATCAACAGTGCGCTGGAGTTGAGCAGCCAATAAATATAAATTAATGATAATAATAGCAATAGCAAGAGAGCTTTGACTTATATACCACTTCATAGTGCTTTACGCCCCCCTCTAAGCAGTTTACAGAGTCAGCACATGGCCCCCAACAATCTGGGTCCTCATTTTGTCCACCTCAGAAGGATGGAAGGCAGAGTCAACTTTGAGTTGGTCAGAATCAAACTGCTGGCAGTAGGCAAAATTAGCCTGCAATACGACACTCTTACTACAGCGCCACCTACTTTTTATTTTTCATGACTGAAGCTACATTTTGACGGCTTTTTATATATATATTTATTTGCAAACTGCATTATATAATTTGGAAAAAAAAAGAGCCAGTTTGGTGTAGTGATTGAAGTGCTAGACTAGAAAAGAAAAGACCATAAGTTGTGTGGTCTTCTCAGGGGTGGGATCCAACCAGTATAACTACCGGTTCAATGATTTTACATTTTGTGTGCGCAGCTGCAGTTGAAAATGCAGGAAATAAAAGTCAGGTAAGAGCCCAGGCACGCAGGTGGGCCAAAACAGCAGCAGACATAGAACCGGTTCTATGTATGCTCTGTTTGCTACTTTTCATAGCAATCGGTTCTACAGAAGTGGACAGAACTGGTAGAATCCCACCCCTGGGTCTTCTCCTACAGTATGCATGGAAGCTGACTTTATACCCTCGGCCAAAGCACTCACAGGTTTGTTATAGAGAAAATAGGAGATGGGAGGATTATTTATATTGTTTGAAGTTTTACAAAAGAAAGAGCTATAAATATAAAAATAAAAGAAAGAATGATAAAAATGTGCATTTTGAATTAAAAATAAGGCTTAAGATATCTAATATAAACCTACAGTAGGTAAGTTTGCATTTGCTTGTGAACTATTTTACCTTCTATATAGCTCATAGAATAGAGTAGAATAGAGTAGAATAGAATAGAATAGAATAGAATAGAATAGAATAGAATAGAATAGAATAGAATAGAATAGAATAGAATAGAATAGAATAGAATAGAATAGAATAGGTTTATTGTCCAAGTGTGATTGGACACACAAGGAATTTATCTTGGTACATAAAAGAAAAATAATTCATCAAGAGTCAAGAATCATAAGGTAAAACACTTAATAATAGTCATAGGGTACAATAAGCAATCAAATCATACTAGGAAACAGTCAATAAAAACTGTTAGGATACAAGCAGCGAGGTTAAAGTCATACAGTCATAAGGAAATGGGTGAAAGGAAGGATGGGAGGAATAATAGTAATAGTAATGAAGACTTAGTAAATAGTTTGACAGTGTTGAGGGAATTATTTGTTTAGCAGAGTGATGGTGTTCAGGAAAAAAACTGCCCTTGTGTCGTCGTTCTGGTGTTCAGTGCTCTATAACATCGTTTTGAGGGTAGGAGTTGAAACAGTTTATGTCCAGGATGTGAGGCGTCTGTAAATATTTTAACTGCCCTCTTTTTGACTCATGCAGTCATACAGGTTCTCAATGGGAGGCAGGTTGGTAGCAATTGTTTTTTTTTCTGCAGTCCTTATTACTCTCTGAAGTCTGCATATGATATAATACATTATTTTTCTCATTGCTCAAATATACCATTGTCAGACACACTGAAGCTCCGCTGAAGATGTTTTTACCAATCTTATCTCCAAGAACATATGAAGGAGAACATTTAACTGGGTGAAGGATAACTTCTTCTCCCTGGCAATGTTCATGACTTACAAATAACTAATAAACAAACTACCAGTTCTTCAGTGCTATCCTAAAAGATAACACAATAACTGAATTAATAGGAACATGAGATTCCTACTTCTCAAAGAATTAACACAAGAATGAAGCAAACTTTCTGATCAAACAAACTTGACATCTATGGATCACTTTTTGCAAAGACCTATTGGTTCTCAAACTCTTTGCCTCTGATCTTAGTCATTCTTGCCCTCACAACAAGGACTTTCTCCATTACAAAGCTGAAAAGCCAATGCTGTCCGAAGACATCTCCCTGGTCATGTGGCTGGCATGACTAAATGCCAAAGGCGCACGGAACTCTGTTACCTTCCCACCAAAGTGGTCCCTATTTTTCTACTTGCATTTTTACATGCTTTTGAACTGCTAGGTTGGCAGAAGCTGGGACAAGTAACAGGAGCTCACTCTATTCCGCGGTGCTAGGGATTCAAATTGCTGAATGACAACTCAGTGTCTTAGCCACTGAGCCATTGTGTCCCTTGCATGTATGTAACCAAGTTTAAAACATAGTGTGCCACAGACAAAGCAAGGAAGCATTGTTGGATTAGCAAAGAAATCTCTGCACCTAGTTATGCAAGGGATAAGGTACAATTTAGAGAGTCAATTTGGCATAGTGGTTAAGGCATCGGGTTAGAAGCCAGGAGACCAGGAGTTCTAGTCCTGCTTAGGTGTTGGACTACTCATCCATTCTCACTCAGCCATAGGAAGGAACTGATAGTTGTAGACCATTTCTGAACTCTTGCCAAGAAAACTTGGGGTTAATCCAGGTAGTCAGGAGGCAAAAACAGTTTCGAAGGTGCACCCACACAGATCCAGAAAAGCTGCAATTCAGGCAGAGATTCATAATGTCTCCTCCGTGCCCCAAGCCACCAGCTTCTGCAAACTTTCAAAAGATATATTTGACTAGACCAACTTCATGATCATCGCTTTGGTATGATACTAGCTATACAGTGAAACTTATCAGACTATTGAGTGGACAAATATAATATGAATAATAATTGGAGGATAAAGAGGAATGGCATTGGATTTTGTATAAGAGTAAAACTCCATGTACAGCAAATACTGAAATATAACAAACTTCTACTTATACGTTAAAATAGACTTATCTTCATAATGAAATACTTGAACTAAAATATATAACAAAAGGCCAGCAGGCAATTAAAGCCAAATATAACAACTCTCTCTGTTTTGACACTGACATACAATTTTCCTCCCTTTGAAGGAAACTAGTAAAATAGATGTGGCATATCACTCAAGAAAAGTACCTTTCCATTTTCTGAGGATTGTGCTGAAAATTTTATCATTGGTAGTATAGATGGTTAAACACATTAAAATGCTTTTAATAGGGAACATTCATGAGGCAATACAAAAAAAAACCCATTATTTAGACACACTATAATAATTTATAGCAAGTTTTCTTAGAACAACTTTTTTATATAGGGAGGAAGATAGTGTTGCAAAAAAAAGCTGCCTGTCTAAAATAACAGACAGTAAAAGATAGAAAGCTTAATTCTGTCATAAAAAATATTATTCTGTAATGCTCTTAATAAATCAGAAGATGAGGGGATAGAAAGAAGTAAAGAACACACAGAAATCTTTTGCAGAGGTTTTCAAAGACCACTAAAAATCTGTCAAATATATAAATAAATCTCCATATCCTATTGTGATTGCAAAAACATTGGATATTCAAATGCAGTTGGCTTTTAAAAGCTTTTCAAAACATTGATAAAATAATGAAGAAGTTTCACTCACTTGGCATAAATAGCATTTCATAGCTTTTTTTCATAAATTTTATTGGTTTTTAAACACAAACATAAACAAACAAAATATAAAAACAACAAACTTTCTTCCATAAGTATACAAGCATTTCATAGCTTGTTGTAAACAGAATTCACCCTAATCTGTGTTCAAATTACAGTCTAAACTTCCCAAAAGAAAAGGGAATTGTTGTTCCAAATAAGTGGTTCAAGAAAAAAAAGTTGGTATAATAAGATTCTGTATGTCATTATTTTATTAGAATTTGAGTGTTTCCAACTGTATTAAACAGATAAAGCTAAGATTAATCAGAATGTATACAATGAAAGAATGTAGAAACTTTCTATTCTGATTATTTACTGTAAATGTTGCTTTAGAATTACAATTTTATAAATTACGTAATTAGCCTTGCAATTTTAAATGGTTAAAACTGAAAGGTGAACAAGTTGCTATAAAACTTTATTAATTAATTTATTACTTTATATTAATGACAAATAGTTAATTTATAACTAAGGATCAGTTTTTATCGGTCAACTATCAATAAATCCAATAATAACTATTTACATGTTGGCTAAAAGGCTGAAAAATAAACTAATTCCTATGCTACTGTGCCATAGTTTGCTTTAAAATGGTTTATTACCTCAGCTGCAACAGGGCACTATGCCAAAATCATATAGCTACATTCTGGCATAAGATGAAGCATTGGCCCTAGTTGGTATTCCCAAAGAAGCAATTAAGTGTTTATCTATTGGGCAGGACAGTTGAAAAGAACAGCTTTTAACGGGCCACTTAATGAAAATGTGGTTTATTCTGTTGCTTATATAACAGTCAATTTACAATCAGTGAATTATGTTTGAAAAATCTTTGGTCAGAGGCAAGGAAGTATTTAAAATGTTTTTAAGTTCTGGGGTTGTTTTCATTCATGCATTGTATGGCCAACTATCTTAAAAACATGAGTCTGGGTGGCTCACAACCGTTGTAGAATAAAGCATAAGGAAATGCAATAAAAGCAAAAAACTTGTGTTGTGAATTAATAAAAGTGTTTGAATAAAGCTTGTTGAAACCTTAAAGCAAAGTGCAGGGTTCCGGCCCTGCACTTCTGATTGACTGATAATAGCGATATCGGATTGGTCCGTTCAGGAGAATCTGATTGGCTATTAACAAGCCCTTCTCATTGGTTAAAAAAAGCTAGCGTTCCTGTGTTTTCATTAGCTAAATACCCAAGAGCTTGCCTATATAAAGGGGGCTGTTGAGGCCGTTTAGAGAGCTGTTGCACCATGTTAAATAAAGAG
>BHEV01059151.1:0-18803 GCA_004319985.1 Emydocephalus ijimae
CCGATCTCCGCATGCGGTTCGCCAACTTCTGGGTAGCCTCGGCCACGGTGGCTTCAGCGATGGCGTCGGCGAGGGCGATGTCGCCTTTGGCCATTAGTCAGCTCTGGAGGACTGGATCCCGAAGTCTGAGCACAACTCGGTCCTGTAGGGCCTCATCCATGTCGGAGAATCCTCACATGCCTCCCAGGTTCCGCAACTTGGCAACAAAGTCGCTGATGCTTTTGGCCAGTCTCTGGTCCCGCCGGTAGAAATCGTGCCGCCTGATGAGGGTGGGCACGGCGGAGGCATAGTGGTTGTGGAGCAAAGGTTCGAGGACGTCCCAGTCCATCTCCTTGACGTCAGCGGGTTTCGCGAGGGCTTTCGCCATCTTGAACACTGCGGGCCCGCAGTGTGTCAGGAAAACGGCTCGTTTTTTCAGCCCGGTGGTGTCCTTCATGTTGTTGCATTTGAGGAACATGAGGAATCTGTCTGTGTAGGATTCCCAGTCCTTGCTAGCGGGGTTGAAGGGCGCGGGCGGTGTGATGCCGGCCATCTCGTCGGTCTTGCTTCCGGCGGACATGTGCTTGATGGGGGTCAGCCTCGGTATCCCACCCTCATCGCCAGTGTTGTATCCGTCAGCAAGGAAGACCAGGAGGCAGTGACTGGGGTTTCAGCTTTTTACTTAAGCCCCCGGAACCGAACTGGTTCCAAGGGAAAACTTGCAGCTTTTTATTCTCGAGCCACAGCGGCCGTGGCCAATGACATTGCTTTGAATCTCCCGCGATTCGCATCCACCAATCGCGGGAGATTCTCAGCGGGCCAATCAGCGCAGCTCGCTAAACCAATCAGATCACCCCGCGCTTTGGCCAATCAAAACGCGGGGTTTCAAGAATTCAAATGAAGGTACAGAACAATTACAGCTGTGCAAAGCATCAAAAGAGGTGCTAGGGAACATGCATATATGTTGTTTGCAAGTTCTTAAGCAATTGCATGATATTGATCCTTAAAGTCAGTTGGACTCAGCCAGAGGTAGTATTCAGCAGGCTCTGACCAGTGCTGGAGAACTGGTAGCAGAAATTTTAGGTAATTCAGAGAACTGGCAAATACAACCTCTGACTGGAGATTTTACAGTATCCTTTCCCTGCTATGCCCACCAAGCCACGCCCACCGAAGTGGTAGTAAAAATTTTTGAATCCCACCACTGGATGCAGCTGCAGTTAGGCCTCAACAAAAATAATATAAACATAGAAAAATGGACACAAAGCATAAATCTATTTTATTTTAGCGATTAAATAATCCATAATGGAACAATGTAATTTTGGATAACCACATGGTTATGTTTACTTCTTTTGTATATGGTGATATCTACACCCATGGTGACTAGGTCTTCCTTCTCCTCCTCCTCCTCCTCCTCCTCCTCCTCCTCCTCCTCCTCCTCCTCCTCCTCCTCCTGCTGCTGCTACTGTTGCTATTTCTTCCTAAAAAGTCATTTTATACTTTATTTTATTCACAAAAGTAGTAGAAAAAAATAAAGAGTCCTATAGACACTACTGGAAAAAAATTAGCATTTGCAAATTTGTATTTTCTTCTACATTGAAAGAGAATGTCGTTTGATGTATCGGTATTGCTGAAAAGAAAGGCTTATCACAACACACACATTCATTTAAAATAACCCTGTCATCATGCACAGAAAGCAAAATTTGCAGATTTATCCATCGAGCTTTGAATATGCTGAGTCTTCTAAATGTCTATCTTTAAATTGTATTTAAATATATATTCAACCATCTTTGTGGTTTCTTCATTACAACTGCCAAATTGCTTGCCTGTTTGGCAAATCTGTGGCAGTCAGACACAACATAATGTTCTTTATGTGAGATTATTTATATCTACTGAAGATGACCAGTTGAGATGAGTGGGCACTTTTCGTGATTTATTTTTAAGTTTTCTTCCAAAGATATGCATTTTTTCTAACATACAGTATAGTCTTAATTTTGAGATTGATAATTTTTTTGGAAACAAGTTCTACTTTTACCTGTTTCAGGAAGCCAGCAGATATAGAAACAATATTGTTTCACAGGAGTCATAACAAGTCATAAGGAGTAGATGAGGAGAGGCGTTACAAGAAGAAAGTCAAAGATCAGCAGCCAAGAGAGAAAGAAACTAAGCAAACAATACCAGATCAAGGCAAGAAGTATAGTTTAAAAAAACCCAGGAATACAGTTAGCCAGACAGGGTATAATTATAGATAGTTAGATTAATATCTGACACTACCTGATAGTTTTAATTAGCTTCAAATGAATGATTGAATTGAATGATTGAATAAACATTATAATAATAAACTAAAGCAAGTATAGTAATATAATCGAAAAAATGATGGAAATCAGCAGTAATCTATGTACCCCACAGTTAAAACCAACAACACACTAGTATTTGTACAATTCATTAATGCGCTATTGTATAAAATAAACAGAAAATACAGTACAGTAAAAATACTTCTTTAACCAAAGTTTCAATTGAATCCAAAGGAAATTGCACAAAATTTTGCAGCACAGTTAGAAGTCATTACTGACCTATCTGCAAAATTGAGAAGAAACAGTCTTTAGGATTTTACAACAGTTAAATAAAAGTGATGTAATTAAACCACTATAATGTACCATGCAGAAAAGGTGAAAAGCATTATTTTTCCAGATGTCCTGCTTGATCAAATAATTTATTCCAAATTAAACATTGTGCAAATGGATTTCCACTTGATCGTTACTTTTCTCCCCCCTTCCCCTGAACAAAGAGCTGCCATGAAGAGACAGCATTTGGTCCGTTAGCAATTTGTTCCCCTGATGAGAAAGCACTGGAAGATACATTCGCCCCCTCCAAAAGAAAATTCTAAATCTCATTTTAATTTCTCTTAAATTCAATTAACGGTTTCCAAAATCAGCTTACTATAAAAACATGCAGTGTTTTTTCTGTTTCTATATTGAAATTTTTACCCATAATGTCAAGAGAGACATACATAATTGTTAGTTCCCCATCTATAACTATCGTCATAACAATAATGTGAGGGAGGTCAGGTGAGTGGGGCTACCAGATCTGGCTTAAAAAATCTGGTTGACCATAAGTTGGAAACAAATGGAGAGATTCTCAACCTTTTGGAACCTTTTGCTGTCACCTAATGATCATCTACGTTTTTGCAACCCCATCTGACTAAAATTATTTCATGCTGTTCATGTCTGACTGCAAATTTGAATCTGGATCTTCTGGTTTTAAAATCTCACTGGGCTTTGCTAGAAGAAATACAATTTTACATTTAAGTTGTTGAATGAAATACCGATATGGTGATTGTATCCAGGGGTGGGATTCAACTGGTGTAACAACCAGTTTGGTGTGCATGCCCTTTGTGCCCGTGCATGCCAAATGCGCACTTCGTGGCGTTTGCAACTCACCTTCTGCTGCAAGCCCCGTGCATAAAACAGTTGATGCATGGCAATTCGCTATGCCATGCGAATCAGCTGAGCTGGAAAAACCAAAAATAAAGCACAGACTATAGCCGGGCCAGGTGGGTGGGCCCAACAGATGATCTTTGGAGCTACTGTTTCGTCCCAACTGGGCCAAACCTGTAGAATCCCACTCCTGATTGTATCTCACATTTTTAGGCTTGCTGTTGAGATACTTGTATTTTCTCTTATATTTCTTATCCCAGACATACAAGAGACACTTGCCCTTCAATGCTTACTTACTGTTTGAGATGGTACTTACTGGTTTGAGATCGTTATTGTTGCTTACTAGAATGAAGAAGCATAGCATTCCTTAATTCGAGCTGAATGAAACCATCTCCTTCTAAATTTCTAATGAAATAGAAACTGAAAATTTATTTTTTTAAAATATAATTTTCATAAGCATGCATCTTTCTTACCACCTTTGCTGTGCTCAGTGCTAACTTTGTATTACATAGAGTAAGGCTAGCCCAAAGTCCCACCTGGCAGAGAGGAGAAGCTGAAACAACATTCCAAGATGGCACATGTCTTTCCCATATTGCTATTATCCTTATCCAATCAAAGTTTTCCCACAAGTGGGAAATGAGGAATGTAGCTGGAGCCTTTTCTGCTCACTATATATGTAGTACAAAATTTCTCCACACCACATGTCCCTCTACAAAGACTTTACTGTATCTGCCAAAATAAATATTTTATTACATTTATTTTTAGTTGATATTGCATATGTTCTCTTAAGATAAAGCAGTTAAAGGTCAGAGAAGTTGACATGAACTGCAGTTTTAAATTAATTGTATGGAGCACAGTGTGCATATGTGTATTCATAGAGATATGTATGCTTCTTGATTAAATACCTAAGAAGCTTCCTTTCTAAAAAAGAGCAAAATTATCCTAGGTGAGCAAAAGTATCATAGGTGGATTTGGGGGGGGGCTAATCAAAGCTGGGCTGCATCTGGTTAAAATAGACTTGGCAACAACTGGCTTCGCTTGAAGGTTTTACCATGTCAAAGGAATCTTTCACTCACAGCAATGACCCATATTGTGCTGAACAAACATATGAGTAGTTTGTTGAGAACAATAGCTTGTCAAACCACTTCCCAGGAACACTGAAAGAAAACTATGTGCCTTTGGCAGTTCCTGCCTTGAACAGTGTTTATTTGAAAACACTTCACAGGTGTCTCTATTAAAGGTCTGAGGTAAAACTATCTGAAATAAATGTAATAATAAATCAAGAAGGAAGTAAATCCTATGAAAAGGCACAGATATAAATTTATTAAGGTACATCACTGTATTAAGAGAGAGAGAGATTTCATATAATGACATGCATTAATCACAATACTGTAGTAATAGTGATTATAGTGACACCAATTGCAGTGATTGGCATTCTTAGTTTAATTTTCACTTCTTTGTTCTGCTGAAGAAAAATGTTGGAGAAAACGGCCAAATTATGAACAGTTTCTGCATGTTAGTTCTTGTAGCTATTGCTTCCCCCCCCCCCCAAGAATTCTGCAGAACATTGATGTTTTAATGTGAAGCTGTGCTCCTAAACCTTTTCCAATCTTCTGTCACATGTTTGTTTTATTGTATGCTGACATCCTAATGCTGTAGTTTCTCATGGGACTGGTAGCTGTGACGTACAGATGAAGCTCCCCTACTCACAAGCCTTCTGCACTCACTTCATAGATATCTCCAAATCAAAACATTAATTGGTGTAGTAAATGTGATCATTTGCTGAAGTAGAGAAGGGTGTGACCTTTATTTATTTATTTATTTATTTGGTTTGTCAATTGCTTACAAGATAATAGATATAAGTAAAAACATAGTTATGAATACATGGATACATATAAGAAAAATAAAAAAAAGAAAAGAAACAATAAGACAGGGACGGTAGACACATCGGTGCACTTATGCATGCCCCCTACAGACCTCTTAGGAAAGGGGTGAGGTCAATAGTAGACAGTGTAAGGTTAAAGTTTTTGGGATTTGGGGAAGAAACCACAGAGTCAGGTAGAGTGTTCCAGACATTGACTGCTCTGTTGCTGAAGTCGTATTTCCTGCAATCAAGTTTGGTGTGATTAACCTTGAGTTTGTATCTATTGTTTGCTCTTGTATTGTTATGGTTGAAGCGGAAGTATTCATTGGCAGGTAGGACATTGCAATGTATGATTTTATATACTATACTTAGATCGGACCAAAGGCAGCGTAGTTTTAGGTTTTTTAGGTCTAGAATTTCAAGTCTGGTGGCATAAGGTATTCTGCAAGGAGTAGAGGTTTAGCTACATCTGTCATCTGAAACCTCTCAGCAGGCACATCTTGGTAAACTGAAGTTTTGGATATGAAAAATCTTACTTTGATAACTGAACTTAAACAGTTATGACAGAAAAATGCAAATTTCTTTTGTATTAATAATTATCTTTAAAAATCATTTGCATCCGCAGTCAAATTGTTTTCTTAAATCACAGCAAAATTGTTCAAACACTATTTTTAGATGATCTTTCATTGTTTAAGGCATTTGAGTTAATCTTTCATATTGTTGCTGAAATATGAAAAAGTGGAAGATTTCTGTTTTCTGTCCATTTTTCAGATTTTCTGAGCATACCTGCTTTGAGTTCTTTTTCTGATATCAGAAGGTGCTTCAAGACAATTGTGAGTCAGGATGAAATCTTTTCAAATGGATTGGTCAGATCTGCCAATTATTGAAGTTAATTTTAAATTAATTTTTAAAAAAATGCTTGTAACCAGGGAAAGAGTAATGAGAAAAGAGTTAAATGTCAAAAAAAAGTTAAAAAGAAAGGAAAAATACACACAAAGAACGTTGATTAAATTTGCAATATAAATGTACAAATGAAAGAATTTTGTGATTTCACAGTAACCAATAACATCATTGGCATACATTTAGAACATTCCAATTCCTAGCAGAGAATGAACCTGTAACTCTAAATAACTATACAATCTTATTTGCTTACTCTATTTAATGAGTTACTGACATTTGAAGAAATATCAGATTAAATGTTCTGAATTGGAAAAGTACAAGACTACAACTACCAAACTCCATTGTTACAACCTCAAACCCTCACAGTTGTCTACCATGGACCCCACCCCATTCTTTTTTTTTAGATAAAGTTTTTATTTTTAAACACAAACATACACATACAAAAACATAAAAACATAAAATTCTCTTCCATTTTATATACATACAGTGTGTCAGTTGGTTACGTATCTTTTGTGCTATACTTTTGTAGTCATTTACTCACAATTTATATCAATCTTCACATTGTCAAACTAACATGTTTATATACACTGCTCAAAAAAATAAAGGGAACACAAAAACAAGACATCCAAGAACTGAATGAATGAAATATTCTTATTAAATACTTTGTTCATTACATAGTTGAATGTGCTGACAACAAAATCACACAAATATTATCAATGTAAATCAAATTTAGCAACCCATGGAGGTCTGGGTTTGGAGTTACACTCAAAATTAAAGTGGAAAAAAACACTACAGGCTGATCCAACTTTGATGTAATGTCCTTCAAACAAGTCAAAATGAGGCTCAGTAGTGTGTGTGGTCTCCCTGTGCCTGTATAACCTCCCTACAACACCTGGGCATGCTCCTGATGAGGTGGCAGATGGTCTCCTGAGGGATCTCCTCCCACACCTGGACTAAAGCATCCCCCAACTCCTGGACAGTCTGTGGTGCAATGTGGCATTGGTGGATGGAGCGAGACATGATGTCCCAGATGTGCTCAACTGGATTCAGGTCTGGGGAACAGGTGGACCAGTCCATAGCATCAATGCCTTCATCTTGCAGGAACTGCTGACACACTCCAGCCACATGAGGTCTAGCATTGTTGTGCATTAGGAGGAACCCAGGGCCAACCACACCAGCATATGGTCTCACAAGGGGTCTGAGGATCTCATCTTGGTACCTAATGGCAGTCAGGCTACCTCTGGTGAGCACATGGAGGGCTGTGTGGCCCCCTAAAGAAATGCCACCCCACACCATTACTGACCCACTGCCAAACTGGTCATGCTGGAGGATGTTGCAGGCAGCAGAATGTTCTCCACAGTGTCTTCAAACCCTGTCATGTCTGTCACATGTGCTCAGTGTGAACCTGCTTTCATCTGTGAAGAGCACAGGGCGCCAGTAGTGAATTTGCCAATCTTGGTGTTCTCTGGCAAATGCCAAACGTCCTGCATGGTGTTGGGCTGTAAGCACAACCCTCACCTGTGGATGTCGGGCCCTCATACCACCCTCATGGAGTCTGTTTCTGACCATTTGAGCAGCCACATGCACATTTGTGGCTCGCTGGAGGTCATTTTGCAGGGCTCTGGCAATGCTCCTCCTGCCCCTCCTTGCACAAAGGCGGAGGTAGTGGTCCTGATGCTGGGTTGTTGCCCTCCTACAGCCTCCTCCACATCTCCTGATGTACTGGCCTATCTCCTAGTAGTGCCTCCATGCTCTGGACACTATGCTGACAGCGACAGCAAACCTTCTTGCCACAGCTCACATTGATGTGCCATCCTGGACGAGCTGCACTACCTGAGCCACTTGTGTGGGTTGTAGACTCTGTCTCATGCTACCACTAGAGTGAAAGCACTGCCAGCATTCAAAGTGACCAAACCATCAGCCAAAAAGCATAGGAACTGAGAAGTGGTCTGTGGTCACCACCTGCAGAACCACTCCTTTATTGGGGATGTTTTGCTAACTGCCTGCGCTTAACACTTGTTGTCTATTCCATTTGCACATCAGCATGTAAAATTGATTGTCAATCAGTGTTGCTATCTAAATGGACAGTTTAATTTCACAGAAGTGTAATTGACTTGGAGTTACATTGTGTTGTTTAAGTGTTCCCTTTATTTTTTTGAGCAGTGTATTTATCAGTTATTAATCATCCATGACTAAACTATTTATTCCATTGCTTTATACAAGATGTTCCACATTTTATCTTAAAATTTATGTTATACTTTCAACCAGTGGTTATATATATCTGTATTATATTTTATATCAATCTATTAGATTTCTATCACAAAATTATCTAGTCTATTATATTACCATGCCTTTTTATCCAACCATTGATAAAACAAATCCCATATCATATAAAATTGCTTATCTTCTTGTTCTCTAATTTCAAATGTCAGTTTACTCATTTCAGCACAGTCCATAATTTTCTTA
The DNA here is from genome assembly GCA_004319985.1 of Emydocephalus ijimae. Lineage (NCBI taxonomy): Eukaryota > Metazoa > Chordata > Lepidosauria > Squamata > Elapidae > Emydocephalus > Emydocephalus ijimae. The sequence continues at coordinate 8,644 of BHEV01059151.1, forward strand.
ATAACTTCCTCCTGCATAGGTATTTTATCTTTTTTTCAATTCTTAGCAAATACAATCCTAGCTGCTGTTAATACATTTTCAATCAAATATTTCAGTTCTTTATTATATATGTCTGGTATGACTCCCAATAAAAAGATCTCTAGTTTAAAGTCTATAGGCTGTTTTATCATTTTTATCATCATTTTTATCATCTATCATGTGTAGATTTTAGTCCAATATTTCTTTGCATCTGAACATGTCCACCACATAAGGTAATATGAACCAGGTATCTGATGACATTTCCAGCATTTATCTGATTTATTCTTAAACATTCTCACAAGTCTCATCGGGGAAAGGTGCCACCTGTAAAACATCTTATACAAATTTTCTTTATATGCAGTTGACATTGTCATTTTATAATTTTGAGACCACAATTTTTGCCATTTTTCCAAATCAATCCCATATCCAAAATTTTTCCCCCCAAGCAATCATCATTTCTTTAACGCTCCTCCTCCAATTTAAATTCTAATAGATATCCATAAAGTTTTTAAATTACCTTTTCATCAGTACCCATCAAAATTTTATCGAAGTCAGTCAACTTATCATAAATACCTTCTGCCTTGGAGTCTTTATCAATACAACCTAGATTGTATTCGCAAATAAGAAAACCAATTCATTTTTACACCTTGTTCTTGCAATGTTTGCATAGATTTAAGTTCACCCTTTTCATTCAATAACTCCCCATATCTAACTGTTTGTTTCTTTTTATATATTATTGGATAAGAAAAAGTTTCAATAGTTGATATCCATGTTGGAATTTTTAAGTAATATTGTCTTTTAATCTTCTTCCAGCTCAAAAACAATGCCTCATGAATATAATGTCTTCTAAAATACCCCTGTGTTTAGTTCCCTTATATCAGAGAAAGGCATGCCATCCCAGCAGCAAGTTGTGGCCTTCTAAAGTCAATAATCGACTGTTCCTTAGTGTTATCCATTCCTTTACCCACATCAAACTTGTCGCCTGGTAATACAGCTCCCAATTGGGCAAGGCAAACCCTCCTCTTATTCTTGCATCTTGTAACAGCTTTAATTTTATTCTTGCTTTTTTACCCTGTCAAATATATTTCAACACAATTCTATTTAAATCTTCAAAAAACCTCTTTCCCTAATCAAATAGGAATTATCTGGAATAAATATAAAATTCTAGGCAGTATATTCATCTTAATTGTGGATATTCTCCCAATCAATGATAGTTGCAATTTTTCCCATTTCATCAAATCTGTCGCAATCTGCTGTTTGAGTTTAACATAGTTATCTTCCTTTAGGGTACTGCATCTTGGTGTAATATAAATCCCTAAGTATTTAACCTTGTTCGTGACCTGTATTTTTAAAGTTTCTTCCAACTCTTTCTTTTGTCTATAACATATTCTTTGTTAATATCTTTGTTTTGTCTTCGTTTCTTCTCAGACCTGCTACTTTTCCATATTCTTCTATTTTTTTCTATTAATTTGGGTGTTGTTTCCATTGGGTCTTCTAATATAAATACCAGGTCATCTGCAAAAGCTTGCAATTTATACTCCTCCTTTTTAATTTTCATTCCTTTTATTTCTTTTTCTTCTCTGATATTCCTGTTCAACACTTCCAATGTTAACACAAACAGCAGAGGTGACAATGGACAGCCTTGCCTTGTCCCTTTTCTTATATCTATGGATTCTGTTAATTCTCCATTCACCATCACCTTTGCAGTTTGTTCATGATATATTGTTTCAATGGCTTGGATAAATTTCTTACCAAAGTCCATTTGTATCAGTTGCAGTAAAATAAATCGCCAACTCACATTGTCAAAGGCTTTTTGAGCATCTAGAAACATCAAAACCATTTGCTTCTCAGGGTGTGCTTCATAATTTTCCAGAGTATCCAAAATGATTCTCACATTGTCTTTGATTTGTCTCTTTGGCAGAAATCCATTTTGATCAATATGAATACAATTATTTAAGTATCTTTTTAGTCTTCTGCCAAAATTGAAGCAAAGATTTTATAGTCTGAGTTCAATAAAGATATAGGTCTATAATTTTTAACTTGCTGCAGGTCTGTACCTTCCTTCGGTATAAGTGTAATGTACGCTTCTGACCATGTTTTTGGTATTCTTTTCTTTAACATAACTTCATTCATAACTTCTAGAAGATAAAAATTCAATATTTCCTGAAAAGTCTTATAGAATTCCACTGGCAACCCATCTTGACCTAGAGCTTTCCCAGCATTCTGTTTTTTTTAAGGCTTCTGTTAGTTCCATCATTGTTATATTTCCTTCTAACATGGTTTCAATATTTTTGGGTATCTGAGGTAAATTCACTTTCTAAAGATATTGCTTGATTTTTTTCTTCTTGAATATTCTCTTGAAAATATAGTTTCCCACAGTAATCTTGTATAATTTTTTTCTTCTCCTCATTTCCACAACAAACCTTTCTTTCTTTATTTATCAATTGGCTAATTCTTCTTGCTTCTCTTTCCTTTCTCAATTTATAAGCTAGCCATCTGACTGGTTTATTTGCATCTTCAAAGTAATTCTGTTTCTCACTTTTAATTTTTTGTGCTAATTCCTCTTTTTCCATTAGTGTTTAATTATATCCATTTTATTTTTAATGTCTTTTTTTGTGGGGAACTACTGTAAGTCTTTTTCCAGTCTTTTATAGTCATCTTCTAATGTCTTAAATGTCTTTTTCTGTTTTATGTTTCTTCTCCTAGTATAATCTATTATCAAGCCTCTTGTGTAGCCTTCATCGTGTCCCAGAGATTCTGTAAAGATGTGTTCTCTTTTCTATTTTCTTTGAAGAAGAAAACAAGTTCTTTCTCTGTTTTCTGTTTAAAGTCTTTTTCTTTCAGAATCATATCATTTAAAGTCCATCTGGATCTCTTCTTGTATCCTTTCCAAATAACTGATACTGGGTTATGATCTGCCCATGTGCTTGTTTCTATTTCAATCTGTCGTACATTAGTCAATAATTCTGCTGACATCCATATCATATCTATTCTAGACCAGGATGTGTGTCTATTTGAATAAAAAGTATATTGCTTACTTTCCACATTTCTCTCTCTTCATGCATCTTTTAAATTAAATTCTTCTGTTATTCAGAGGAAGGATTTTGATAGTATCTTTCCAACTTTCTTTGTTGTTTTCTGTGTTTTATAGTCCAATTGGTCATTAATTATTCCATTAAGATCATCCATCATGAAGATATTAACATAGTCCAAATCAGTTATTTCTGTATGTAATTTCCTATAAAATTCTTCTTGTTTATCATTCGGGGCATAAATTGCAATTAAAAGTGTTTTAACACTGTTATTCGTTATCTCCACCATCAAAATCCTTCCATCATCATCTGTATAAATTAGTTCTGCCAAAATTATTTCTTTAATATATAATGCCACACCTCTTTTTTTCGATTGTGCCAGCGATGTGAATAATTTCCCTAATTTTTCTTGTTTTAGTATATATTCATGTTGCTTTTTAATATGTACCTCTTGTAAGCAGATTATATCAAATTTTAATTTTTCTAATTTATGAAATACTTTCCTTCTTTTAATAGCTTAATTAAGTCCATTTATGTTAATCATAATCATTTTTTTTTCATCCATGTTAAGCTTTATAGGAGGGTTTTATTGCTCTAGTAGATCTCAATTCTCATTGTTCTCTGGGTTCACCACCTACTGCACCTTCTTCTTTTTCTTTTTCAATTACTGCTATAGACTCCTCTTGGAATTCAATTAGTGACTCTTTCTTTCTTTCTTTCTTTCTTTCTTTCTTTCTTTCTTTCTTTCTTTCTTTCTTTCTTTCTTTCTTTCTTTCTTCTTCCTTCTTTTCTCTAAAGTATTCTAAGTAGAATAGCTCAGCTTTTCCAACTGTGTCAATTCTGGGTCTTTGTTCCTACCAAGTCAACAAAGGCCTTCTGCCATCAACCATCTGTAGTTTACTCCTCTTTTAAGTAGCTCTTTAGTCAAGAATAAATATTCTCTTCTCTTCTCTCTTACTCTTCTTGGTATCTGTTTCAGCAACACAATTTCTTTATTTTTATATTTTAGTGTTTTCTCTCACACCATCTGGAGTATCTGTGTCTGAATACTCTTCTTAGTAAACCTGATTGAACTTCTCCTGGTACTCTATTCCTCATTGCATATCTTGTGTAGACACAAAACACTTCATCCATCCCATCCATCATCTTTTCTTTAGTTATTTCCAGTGCTTCTGCCAATATTTCTGCCATTATTTCAGCAAGGTTTTCACCTTTCCCTTCTTCTATATTTTGAAATCTTAAGTAAAATTCTGATTTGTCTATTTCCCATCCTAATGATTGAAGAAAAAGGGAAAAAAGAAAAATATTCTATATGTTCCTCTTGATAGTAAAACAAAGAACAAAAAACCCCCAAATAAAAGGTTTACATTCTAGTTCCTGGTTTGAAAAGTTAAAATCCAATTAGAGAGAGAGAAAAAGAGCCCCACTAGTGTGTGTGTGTGGGGGGGGGGAATAGAAAGGGAGGCAAAAGGTAAAAAGCAATTCTAATATAAAACAAGCCCCTGCCGCCTAATATCCAAGGCTCTTTGATAAATCAGCTCAGAGTTTTTCAAGGTCATTTCAGTCTTCTTTCTTTCAACTTCAACTCCAGACTCCAACTATCGGTTCAGAAATGAGCACCTGAATAAACAAACTGCCATGCTCATCTCTATCTTTTCCAATACACAGCTCAGAGTCCTTAATCGTCACACAAACTAGTGAAAGGAAAAAGAAACAATGTACCCAAGCCTCTGGGCGGCAGTGCTACTTACTTTCCCTCACTTTCCCTTCCCCCTCCTCAATTTACAACCAGGAACTCCAAGAAAGAAAGAAAAAAGTTGAATCTCCTCCCACTTTTTTTTAAAGGGAGAGAAATCTTAAATCAAGCAGAAGAGTCTTAATCAAAAAAGAATTTTCAAAAGGATTGTTAAAAAAGGAGAAGGAAATAAAACAGAAATAAAAAGATTAAAAAGTACCAGTCCAGCTTAAAGGTAAAACAGCTTTGCCAAGTTCAAAATTCCAATAAAAAGGGGGGAAAAGGACAAAACTTTCACTTTGATAATTAATACTGCTGCTTAAACTCTTTCCTCTTCACTTTTAGTCCACTTATAACTAGCCACATGAGCAAAGAGATCCAACAGACGATCATCCCAAGAGAAAAATCTTCCATTTGCCCCAAACTATACGGCCTCCCAAAAATACACAAAGAAGGCATAGTCAGACCCATAGTCAGCTCCAGAGGAGCACCACTACAAAACCTAGCTAAACACCTAGCAAAAGAGCTACAGCCCCATGCTGAATCAGCAGCTTCACGTGTACAAAACTCATGCCACTTCTTGGAAATGATCAAAGATCTACACGTGGAGCAAGAAGATCTGCTTGTAAGTTTTGATGTGGTTTCACTGTTCACTCAAGTCCCAATAAAAGAAACCCTTGAAATCATCAAAAATAAATACCAACCACCCAAACACCTCATGGAACTAACAGAACACTGCTTAACCAACACATATTTCATATACATATATATTTGGGGAGACTATTTTTCTTTTCTTTTCCAGATTATTATTTTATACATTTGCAGTCATCATGCTATGAAGTGTTTATGTAGCTAAAATGGAGCTATCCCAAAAAATTGCTGACAGAAATTTACCAAAAAGAAAAAAAAAAAAAGCATAATGGCTGCTTTTCAGGTAAGAGAAAAAAAAAAAAGTTCAGCTGATATATTCCGTCTCAGCATAGGAACTAAGGAGGAAGAAATTAAGAGGGGAAGTTATTATCAGTAACTTATTACTTTTTATTCAAATTCTTGAAAACGTTTATTTTTCCCACCTAGGGTAGGACTGCTTCCAAAATATTTCTTTTTCCTCAGATTTTTGATGAGTTCAAAGTGTTCCAGCATTTCAGTTCCAGTTGATACATTTGGATTTTTTCATTATCAACTGTATATTTCTTTTCTTTATGCAAATGAGTATTGTGAAGCAGCAACTTATCAGTGTTTTCAGTTCACAAACCTTCCAGAGTATCAATGTACATGTGCAAATTCAAAAAAAAAAAAACTTCACAAAAACAATGTTAGTGAGACTGAATCTATAGTTGTAGGCCTTAATGTGTGCAGAAATTTGGTCCTTTCCTTAAAAAAGCAATAAAAGTCTTCCCTAGCAGCATAATGCATCTCAAAATCTCATTCCATGTGAACATGTGCCAGCAGAATAGTTCCTTGTAAAATACACTTGAAGCAGCCATTGTCATGAGTTCATATGTATGTATGCAATCCTGCATACAATAAAGCCAGAGGTGGAATTCAGCAGGTTCTAGAATTTTTCTAGAGAAACGGTAGCGGAATTTTTGAGTAGTTTGGAGAACTGGCAAATACCACCTCGGACTGGAGATTTTACAGTCTCCTTCACCTGCTCTGCCCATCAAGCCATGCCCACAGAACCAGTAGTAAAAAAATTTGAATCCCACCACTGAATAAAGCCATATTAATCCACTGCTATCAGTAAAATATATTGTAATTATATTATTTTTGAATAGATTTTGGATATATTTGTTCTGTATTTTCAATGACATTATATAGTTCAAGAGTAGCTTAATTCATAACTAGAAAGGCTATTTATTTAAATTTGATTTATGTCATGTTTAAAAACACAGCGATACCCACAGCTCCTAATAGGCAGCATTTATTTTGCATGTTGTTGACTTGTACAGTCCACAAAACTCATGTATTACTAATTTAAAATTGTCTTGATCATTGGGAAGAGAAGATCCCAAGTTATCTCTGGTATTTTCTCAACAATAACTTAAAATAATAAAGGTTTTGTATAAAGGGAGAGATTGCACAGATGTTGGTAAAGCAGTTACATACCCTATAGTAAGAGGGTGTGGAATGTCAGTTTTAATGCAAGATGCCTAGAGGTTGTAGTAAACACACTTTTATTATGGCCATTGCAGTACATGCTAGAAGGACTTAATTAGCTAATAAGTACAGGAAGTTATTTCAGCCTTTTATTTATGGGCAACTTGAAAGATTCAGTTGGAACATGTGGCTGTGTTTGTTTCCTGTTTATTTTTTTCTCTTAGCTTCCCACCTCTCATCTTCACAACTTGGCTACATTCTTCATATGAATCTTAAATGGTCCCAGTGACAAAAGCAAAATTGTTGTTGCCACAAGACCATATAAAAGCCAGACATTTGTGTCAGTGACCTTTCACTGATAAGAAGTCCCACGACAGACCCAATTCAGATTAATCTGATATCAAGGAGATCTAAGAAAATATACTTGCCAGAATTTTTCTTTCTTCACTTTTTATATTTGAAATTTGAACCTCTTTTATGGGAAACTATCCTGGGGTCATAGGCAAAAAAAAAACAAACCAGAAAAATTAGAATATTAATAATGAAATAAACAATGTCTTTTGTAAAAAAAAAACACAGAGGAAATCAAATTGACAAAGGACAAGTGCCCTATCAATTTTTTTAAAAATCTTCGCAGATCTAGAAAGTCAATTCCTGTAAGGATTATTGTCATGTCTTCAATAGGGTGAGGAGTATGATAACAAGATTTGTCCAATGGGTGATGTTCCCTAAGCGTACACATATCAAATTCAGACATTTGAAAGGGTACCAATGGTTTTCAAAGTGAGAGACTTAAGCAATCAGTGAAGGCTAGAAGTGCCTAACTATAGCTGGATTATAGCTATAATATGTAAGTAAATAAACTACTGTGGCATATTGTATGGTTCCTATTTCGGGCAATTATATTTCACTTAAGTTAATCACTAAAAATAACTTATTATAATGGGAAATAGCTCTGTTATACAATCTTCCAGTCAGGAAATAAGTCATTATATATAATTTTCATTTTCAAGGATTGCTAACCTATCCTATAATAATACAAATACTGAGCTACCAAATAATCTACATTCCAATATTTTAGAGGTTTCAATTATCACTTCTAAGTTCCATATTAAATGAGGCTAACGGCAACCAAATTGACATCATTAGACATTTTCATCTGATTAAATCACCCAGCTCTGACATAGAGTGCCAGAAGGAGCCATGACTGTTTATGGTTGGTGCTCAAATACAAAATTAAAATAACATTGAGACCCAATATTCCAAATGGAGCCCTGAACAGTTTCATTATGAATTAAATAATATTGACAGTTGAAACTGTACCATTTTCCTCTAGAGGTAAAAAGGTTGTGTTTTCTTTTCTTTCTTTCTTTCCTTTGTCTAAATTTTTGGAAATACCTTTCCGATATAACATGTTCTCTTTCTCTTGAACTCTGAATTTGTAATGATCTCAAATGATAAGAAGTCCCACGACAGACCCAATTCAGATTAATCTGATATCAAGGAGATCTAAGAAGATATACTTGCCAGAATTTTTCTTTCTTCGCTTTTTATATTTGAAATTTGAACCTCTTTTATGGGAAACTGTCCTGGGGTCATAGGCAAAAAAAAACAACCAGAAAAATTAAAATATTAATAATGAAATAAACAATGTCTTTTGTAAAAAAAAACACAGATGAAATCAAATTGACAAAGGACAAGTGCCCTATCAATTTTTTAAAAAATCTTAAGCATTAGTCTCTTAAGCATTTGCCTGCCTGCCCTGCCCAGGGCATGAAAACTCACAGTTCAGTCAAGGCCATTAATCATGACCTTTGACCAGATTTAAGTGCTTGAACATATGGACAGAAAATAAAGTACCAGGAAAGAAAGCACTAATCATATTTTGACTTTGAAAATGATTTTTTTTTTTTTTGGCTGTCAGTCTTTGCATGGACAGGAAAACCCTCATATAGTAATCTAATGCCATCAAAAAATGAATGTGAAATTTGTAGAACATTTTGGAAATATGGCTTGCCTTCCAGGACAGAAGGCAGGCTTCAAATGCTTGTGTATAGAAGTAAATGTTTATTTGTTAACTCTTCCTTTTAAAATATGAAGGTGTGGGATGTATTTAGCTTAGCAGAAAAAAGAAAAGCAATGCAATACTCATGAAAAGAAGATAATCGTGGAAATGTTCCATTTTCCCCCTTAAAAAAAACAAAAACAAAAACCAGATTGGAGGTGAGATGAGATGAAATGAGGAGTTGGGTATATAATGTGAATCTAGTCATTTGCTCAATTGATTAGGTGAATCAATAAGATCTTAACTTTGGGCAAATTTTCTTTATCACTCGATATCAAATGATACCATGATTTACCTAAGAGATTTAGGATCTGCTTTATTTATTTATGTTTTATTTACATTTTTATGTGCCCCTCTCCAGTACAAGGTGTCTCTGGGTGGCTTGGAAGTTATAAAACAGATAAAAAGTAATTAAAATATTAAAACAACAGATTAAAATATTATTAAAAACTGTGCTAAAATCAAAACTAAGAGAGCTAAGAGAAAGACAGGATGGGCATGAAGTCTTTTTACTCTGTTAGCCATCGCCAGGGTTGAGTACCTTCTCCCTCCCAGTCAGGCCCTAGGCCAGCAGGCAAAGTGTGGACATTTTATCCAGCATCTTTCTTTTCTAGTTATATGAGGGTCTGATAGTTTACCTGTTTATTTATTATACAGTGAGAATTACTGTATAAGAAACAACCATTGCTAAATGAACAACCAATATATATAAGGGAATGATGCAACACAGGTAGAAGCAACATTTTCCAATTTTGATCTCATCATTTGATAATCGACTTCTTATAAGGAGGCACTGATTTGTTTTTATTTTTTCAAGAAAAGCAATTCAAGGGGCAAAAGGCTATGCATTGTTGCAGCTATATATTGTAATAAATAAGTATATACATATGCATAGATATGTGATAGAAAATGTTCATAAAATATTGAATTGTTCTATAATGGAATTGTTCTGGTGGTGGTGTTCAATTTTTTTTAACTACCGGTTATGTGGGCATGGCTTGGTGAGTGTGGTGTGGGCGTGGCAGTGGAAGGATAGTATAAAATCTCCATTCCCACCCTACTCCAGGGGAAAGATACTGTAATATCCCCATTCTCTCTCCACCTCACTAACTTGCTTTTCAGCTCTGTACTCCTGTGCAGGGCAACAAAAGAAGACCCAGCCAATCAGCTGGGACTTGGGAGGCAGAGAATAGATGGGGGCAGGGCCAGT
>BHEV01059153.1:0-25592 GCA_004319985.1 Emydocephalus ijimae
CAAGATGGCTAAAGCACTAGCCAAACCCACAGAAGTAAAGGCTATGGACTGGGACATCCTCGAACCCCTACTGAGAGCCCACTACACACCGACCGTGCCAACGCTCGTAAGGCGGCACGAGTTCTACCAAAGAAACCAGTGAAAAGGAGAAAGCGTCGCAGATTTCGTCGCAGACCTCTGAAACCTGGGAGGCCTCTGCGGGTTTGCCGACCTGGAAGAGGCTTTGAGAGATTGAATAGTTCTGGGACTGGATGCACTTGGCGTGCAGAGCAAGCTAATAGCGAAAGGCGACATCAGCCTTGCCGACGCCATCGCTGACGCTATTGCAGCAGAAGCAACCAGGAAGTCGGCTGCCCAACTGTGCCATAACCGCGCTCCGGTACACCAACCGACAGGCGACATTTTATCCAAGTCGGAAGGACAGCTTTCGACAGCCCACCACGAGGACCTCTCTTCGTCGTCAGACAGCGACGAAGAAGAGGTGGTCCATTGACTGCGGTCTGATCGGGACCACTACCCGAAGTCTCAACACCCCTGCGCTGGCTGTGGGGCCAACCATTCCAGGTCCGAATGCAAATTCCGCGACGCGCTCTGCCATGAGTGCGGGAAACGAGGCCACATCGGACGGGTCTGTAGAAGCCTCCAAGGACCCAGCCAGACCTCGAAGGGGGCCAACTATCGCCACTCGACAGGGAACCACCCTATAAGGCGAGAACCAGTAAACCACTCCTACAGAAACCAAACCTTTAATCGCCCCACGAAGCGAGAAGAGGCTCACCAAACTATCACTATCGGTCATGCCTCTTCTTTGGATGCCAAGAAAATCCGAATTAAAGTAGCAATCAAAAATCAGCCCTGCCAAATGGAAGTTGACTCGGGATCGTCTCTCTCAATAGTTCCCTGGAAGACCCTCAAGCAACTCATCCCTACCATCCGGCGCCAAGACCTCCGTTCCCAAAGACTCATACTTAAGGACTATCAGGGGAATAGGATTCCAGTCTTAGGAAGCAGTAGAGTCCGCGTCTTGTTCAAAAACCGTAAAGCGCACTTACCCCTGACGGTGATCGACAAAGACCAGCCTAGCCTGTTAGGCCTCCAATGGTACGCGCCACTCGGCATTGAAGTGGCAGGCATTAACCGAATCGGTGGCAGTGACTGGGAGGAGGACCTCGTCCATGAATTCAGGGACATCTTCGCAGAGAAGCTAGGCGAGTATAAGGGGACCCCAATCTCGTTTAAGCTTAACCCAAAAATAGCTCCCATCCGCCTTAAGCCTTGTAGAGTTCCCTTTGCCCTAAAACCGAAAATCGACGAACAGCTTGATAAGTTAATAGCCCAGGGAGTGTTAGAGCCAACCGATCACTCTCCCTGGGAAACCCCAATCGTAACACACATCAAGCTGGATGGTTCGATTCGAATTTGTGGGGACTACCAGGCCACTTTGAACCACGCCCTGCAGCAAAACGCAGCCCCTCCTCCATTCCCTGGGGGGCGGAAAAGTCTTCGCTAAACTAGACTTAGCTCAGGCATATCAACAATTACCGGTTGATGAAAAAACGGCACAGGCACAGACGATCGTGACACACCGAGGTGCCTTTAAATGTACACGGCTCCAATTCGGAATGAGTGTAGCCCCGGGGAAATTCCAAAGCCTGATGGAAAGACTATTTCAAGGGATTAAAGGCGTTGTCCCTTACTTTGACGATGTGTTAATTGCTGCCCCTACTACAAAAATTTTACGGGATTGTTTAAAATTGGTTCTCCAAAAATTCAAAGATGCAGGTCTTAAAGTAAAAAAAAATAAGTGCAAGCTGTGTACTGATTGGGTCGAATTTTTAGGATATCTAATTGACAGTCAGGGCATTCACCCTACCGATAGTAAACTGAAAGCAATAAAAAACGCTCCCAGACCCCGGAATAAGGCTGACCTCCAGGCATTTCTGGGCCTTATCAACTTTCATAATGTGTTCCTACCACACAAAGCGACTATTGGTGAACCTTTACATCGTTTACTGGACAAAAAAGCAATTTGAGTATGGGGTCATAAAGAAGAGCAAGCATTCCATAATATTAAAAAACTATTGACTTCTGACGCTGTACTAATGCAGTACAATGAGACTTTGCTGTTAACTATCACATGTGACGTATCACCTTTTGGAGTGGGGGCCATTTTGAGCCACGTATTGCCTAACGGTAACGAAGCCCCTGTTGCCTATTTTTCGAAAACACTTTAAAAAACTGAGCGAAATTATAGCCAAATTGATAAGGAAGCCCTTGCAATTGTGTCTGCTGTCAAGAGGTTTCATGAGTATGTATATGGCCGGGTTTTTACTATCGTGACTGACCACAAACCTTTGCTTGGAATAATAGCAGGAGATAAACCAACCCCCTATATATTATCTCCCAGAATGATCCACTGGTCAGAATTCTTGGCTGCTTATGATTATCGGTTGCAATACCGCCCGGGGAAAGCCATTTCCCATGCCGACGCATTGAGCCGAGCACCACTTCTAGAGACTATCGACGACCCCACGCCTACAGTGACCACATTGCAGATCAAGGCACTTCATACACCGCCATTAACCGCCTGTGATATCGCAAGAGAAACAAAACGAGACCCCGCCTTAGCACGAGTCCTCAGTTGGGTGGAACGTGGCTGGCCATTGGACAAAGTACCAGACAACTTCGCACCATTCAAAAGTCGACAAACAGTTATTTTCTCAAAAAGGCTGCATCATTTGGGCGATAGAGTTGTTATCCCAGAGCGACTCCAACGAGCAATCGAACGGGAGACACCGCGGGGACCCTGGTCCCGTATCCATCTGGACTTTGCCGGGCCAACCAAAGGCCACACCTTCTTGCTAACCGTGGACGCCTACTCGAACTGGCTCGAAATTCACCGAATGAAGAACACGACAACCGAAGCGGTCATTAAAAAACTGGAGAGACTGTTTGCCACCCACGGATTACCAGATGTTCTGGTATCCGACAACGGGCCCCAATTTACCGCCTTGTCTTTTGGACAGTACCTGGCGGACCGCGGTATTCGACATGCGCTGACTTCGCCTGTGCATCCGGTGGCCAACGGAAGGGCCGAGCGCATGGTACAATTCATTAAAAAGACACTACAGAAAATGGACTATGACAACATCGAAGAGAAAATAAACCGAATCCTCTTTTTACAGCATATCACTCTGCACAGCGTCACCAACAAAACTCCCACTGAGTTGCTAATGGGATGAAAGCTCCGCTCCCACCTCGACTGGTTACACCCAGCATACGAACCGGAGAAACCACATGGATCCAGCGGCCGATGCCGTATCTTCCAGGTAGGTGACCTGGTGTTCGCTAAAAACTTGTCGGGCGATCCGTTGTGGGTAGAAGCAACTGTGGTCCGCGTAACCGGCCCCAGATCATACATTGTACAATGCTGTGACGATAGACTATGGAAGTGCCATATCGATCAACTACGATCAAGATTGCGGTCAGGGATCTCCGAGCCCCCTGATAACCAAACTGAGGGGGGGGAGATATAGAGGAAGAAGAACTCCAATTAGCCGAAAACCTTTTCGAAGAGAACGATAACGGAACGGAAACACAAGAAGAGGAATTAGGAATGCGGGCGAGCTCACCTCAGGGTGATACCGAAGAGGTTGGTGACAACAAAAACTCGAACTCAGAGTCAGAAACACCCCTTTTGCCAAACAACGCCCTACCTCAACAAGAGTCAAATACCCAGTGCACTACGAAAATCAAATAGACTAACAAAACAACCGTCCTACCTCAAGGACTCCGAAACCGCACCCCGTAAACAGAACCCAGGGGGAAGGGGTGTTGTGAATGAATAAATATGCATGATTAAATGTGTAATAAAGATATCTTGAGCTTGGAGTCAAGTGCAGGGTTCTGACCCTGCACTTCTGATTGGCTGTTAAGTGGCGAGATTGGATTGGTCCGTTCAGGAGAATCTGATTGGCCATTAACGAGCCACCCTCATTGGTTAACGGAGTTAGCGCTCCAAAAGATTCATTGGTTGAATAGTTAATAAGTTGCCTATATAAGTAATGCTATAGCAGCCGTTGTTTCGAGCTGTCACACCATGTAATAAAGAGTTGAAGTTCACCGTTCACCGGCTCATCTCCATTATTCGCACACATGCTCCAAACCTAACACTGGCAACAAGGATGGGATGTGGAGACGTCAGAGCTGACTGAACAAAGAAGAAATATCGAGCACGTGACTGAACGCACAACGGCGGACCATGTCCGCCGGCGTCATACCACCCGCTCCATTCGACCCAGCGCAAGAAGACTGGGAAGCCTACATGGATCATTTCCAAATGTTCTTCGAAACCAATAATTTGAAGGATGCCACAACCGGGAAGAAACGGGCGGTGTTCCTAACGCATTGCGGGTCAACCGTGTTCAAGATGGCTAAAGCACTAGCCAAACCCACAGAAGTAAAGGCTATGGACTGGGACGTCCTCGAACCCCTACCGAGAGCCCACTACGCACCAACCGTGCCAACACTTGTAAGGCGGCACGAGTTCTACCAAAGAAACCAGTGAAAAGGAGAAAGCGTCGCAGATTTCGTCGCAGACCTCCGAAACCTGGGAGGCCTCTGCGAGTTTGCCGACCTGGAAGAGGCTTTGAGAGATTGAATAGTTCTGGGACTGGATGCACTTGGCGTGCAGAGCAAGCTAATGGCGAAAGGCGACATCAGCCTTGCCGACGCCATCGCTGACGCAACTGCAGAAGCAACCAGGAAGTCGGCTGCCCAACTGCGCTGTAACCGCGCTCCGGTACACCAACCGACAGGCGACATTTTATCCAAGTCGGAAGGACAGCTTTCGACGGCCCACCACGAGGACCTCTCTTCGTCGTCAGACAGCGACAAAGAAGAGGTCCATCGACTGTGGCCCGATCGGGCCCACTACCCGAAGTCCCAACACCCCTGCGCTTGCTGTGGGGCCAACCATTCCAGGTCCGAATGCAAATTCCGCGACGTGCTCTGCCATGAGTGCGGGAAACGAGGCAACATTGGATGGGTCTGTAGAAGCCTCCAAGGACCCAGCCAGACCTCGAAGGGGGCCAACTATCGCCACTCGGCAGGGAACCGCCCTATAAGACGAGAACCAGTAAACCACTCCTACAGAAACCAAACCTTTAATCGCCCCACGAAGCGAGAAGAGGCTCACCAAACTCACTATCGGTCATGTCTCTTCTTTGGATGCCAAAAAAATCCGAATTAAAGTAGCAATCAAAAATCAGCCCTGCCAAATGGAAGTCGACTCGGGATCGTCTCTCTCGATGGTTTCCTGGAAGACCCTCAAGTAACTCATCCCTACCATCCGGCGCCAAGACCTTCGTTCCCAAAGACTCATACTTAAGGACTATCAGGGGAATAGGATTCCAGTCGTAGGAACCAGTAGAGTCCGGGTCTTGTTCAAAAACCACACAGCGTACTTACCCCTGACGGTGATCGACAAAGACCGGCCTAGCCTGTTAGGCCTCCAATGGTTCGCGCCACTCAACATTAAAGTGGCAGGCATTAACCGAATCGGCGGCAGTGACTGGGAGGAGGACCTCGTCCATGAATTCAGGGACATCTTCGCAGAGAAGCTAGGCGAGTACAAGGGGACCCCAATCTCGTTTAAGCTTAACCCAAAAATAGCTCCCATCCGCCTTAAGCCTCGTAGAGTTCCCTTTGCCCTAAAACCGAAAATTGACGAACAGCTTGATAAGTTAATAGCCCAGGGAGTGTTAGAGCCAACCGATCACTCTCCCTGGGAAACCCCAATCGTAACACCCATCAAGCCGGATGGTTCGATTCGAATTTGTGGGGACTACCGAGCCACTTTGAACCACGCCCTGCAGCAAAATGCATATCCGGTGCCGGTGGTGCAGCACCTCCTCCATTCCCTGGGGGGCGGAAAAGTCTTCGCTAAACTAGACTTAGCTCAGGCATATCAACAATTACCGGTTGATGAAACAGCACAGGCACAGACGATCGTGACACACCGAGGTGCCTTTAAATGTACACGTCTCCAATTCGGAGTCAGTGTAGCCCCGGGGATATTCCAAAGCCTGATGGAAAGACCATTACAAGGGATTAAAGGCATTGTCCCTTGCTTTGACGATGTGTTAACTGCTGCCCCTACTTCAAAAATTTTACAGGATCGTTTAAAATTGGTTCTCCAAAAATTCAAAGACGCAGGTCTTAAAGTAAAAAAAAATAAGTGTAAGCTGTGTACTGATCGGGTCGAATTTTTAGGATATCTAATTGACAGTCAGGGCATTCACCCTACCGATAGTAAACTGAAAGCAATAAAAAACGCTCCCAGATCCCGGAATAAGACTGACCTCCAGGCATTTCTAGGCCTTATCAACTTTTATAATGTGTTCCTACCGCACAAAGCGACTGTTGCTGAACCTTTACATCGTTTACTGGACAAAAAAGCAATTTGGGTATGGGGTCATAAAGAAGAGCAAGCATTCCGTAATATTAAAAAACTATTGACTTCTGACGCTGTACTAATGTAGTACAATGAGACATTGCCGTTAACTATCACGTGTGATGCATCGCCTTTTGGAGTGGGGGCCATTTTGAGCCACGTATTACCTAACGGTAACGAAGCCCCTGTTGCCTATTTTTCGAAAACACTTTCAAAGACTGAGCTAAATTACAGCCAAATTGATAAGGAAGCCCTTGCAATTGTGTCTGCTGTCAAGAGGTTTCATGAGTATGTATACGGCTGGGTTTTTACTGTCGTGACTGACCACAAACCTTTGCTTGGAATAATAGCAGGAGATAAACCAACCCCCTATATATTATCTCCCAGAATGACCCGCTGGTCAGAATTCTTGGCTGCTTATGATTATCGGCTGCAATACCGCCCGGGGAAAGCCATTCCCCATGCCGACGCATTGAGCCGAGCACCACTTCCAGAGACTATGGACGACCCCACGCCTACAGTGACCACATTGCAGATCGAGGCACTTCATACACCGCCATTAACCGCCTGTGATATCGCGAGAGAAACAAAATGAGACCCCGCCTTAGCACGAGTCTTCAGTTGGGTGGAACGTGGCTGGCGATTGGACCAAGTACCAGACGACTTTGCACCATTCAAAAGTCGACAAACAGAGTTATTTTCTCAAAAAGGCTGCATCATTTGGGGCGATAGAGTCGTTATCGCAGAGCGACTCCAACGAGCAGTACTGAGAACCTTGCACGATGGCCACCTTGGCATCGTGCGCATGAAAGCCCTCGCACAAAGCTACGCGTGGTGGCCAGGCATCGACAAGCAAATCAAGACTTGGGTCAAAGCTTGTCATAGATGCCAAGAAGTAAGCAACGCCCCACCAAAGGCAATCCCAACCGAACGGGAGACACCGCGGGGACCCTGGTCCCGTATCCATCTGGACTTTGCCGGGCCGACCAAAGGCCACACCTTCTTGCTAACCGTGGACGCCTACTCGAACTGGCTCGAAATTCACCGAATGAAGAACACGACAACCGAAGTGGTCATTAAAAAACTGGAGAGACTGTTTGCCACCCACGGATTACCAGACGTTCTGGTATCCGACAACGGGCCCCAATTTACCGCCTTGTCTTTTGAACAGTACCTGGCGGACTGCGATATTCGACATGCGCTGACTTCGCCTGTGCATACGGCGGCCAACGGAAGGGCCGAGCGCATGGTACAATTCATTAAAAAGACACTACAGAAAATGGACTATGACAACATCGAAGAGAAAATAAACCGAATCCTCTTTTTACAGCATATCACTCCGCACAGCGTCACCAACAAAACTCCCACTGAGTTGCTAATGGGACGAAAGCTCCGCTCCCACCTCGACCGGTTACACCCAGCGTACAAATTGGAGAAACCACACGGATCCAGCGGCCGATGCCGTACCTTCCAGGTAGGCGACCTGGTGTTCGCTAAAAACTTGTCGGTCGATCCGTTGTGGGTAGAAGCAACTGTGGTCTGCGTAACTGGCCCCAGATCATACATTGTACAATGCCATGATGATAGACTATGGAAGCACCATATCGATCAACTACGATCAAGATTGTGGTCAGGGAACTCCGAGCCCCCTGATAACCAAACTGAGGGGGGGGGAGATATAGAGGAAGAAGAACTCCAATTAGCCGAAAACCTTTTCGAAGAGAACGAGAACGGAACGGAAACACAAGAAGAGGAATTAGGAATGGGGGCGAGCTCACCTCATGGTGATATCGAAGAGGTTGGTGACAACGAAAACTCAAACTCAGAGTCAGAAACACCCCTTTTGCCAAACAACGCCCTACCTCAACAAGAGTGCAGTCAAATACCGGGTGCACTACGAAAATCAAATAGACTAACAAAACAACCGTCCTACCTCAAGGACTCCGAAACCGCACCCCGTAAACAGAACCCAGGGGGAAGGGGTGTTGTGAATGAATAAATATGCATGATTAAATGTGTAATAAAGATATCTTGAGCTTGGAGTCAAGTGCAGGGTTCTGACCCTGCACTTCTGATTGGCTGTTAAGTGGCGAGATCGGATTGGTCCATTCAGGAGAATCTGATTGGCCATTAACAAGCCACCCTCATTGGTTAACGGAGCTAGCGCTCCAAAAGGTTCATTGGTTGAATAGTTAATAAGTTGCCTATATAAGTAAAACTATAGCAGCTGTTGTTTCGAGCTGTCACACCATGTAATCAAAGGTTGAAGTTCACCGTTCACCGGCTCGTCTCCATTATTCGCACCCATGCTCCAAACCTAACACCTTTCACGCCAAGAAGATCCTCTCCTGTGTGGCTCCCAGACTGTGGAATCATCCCTCAAAGAAGTATGTTGCGAACGACTCTTTTAATATTCAGGACAGACTGCAAAAGTTCTTTCACCAAGCTTTTAACTGTTAATTGCATTGGAGTTAATTTTGGTATTAATTATATTGATTGTGCTGCCATGTTTTATAACCTTTATTTTCCTTTGTCACACTAAACTACTTGGGAATATTTATAAAAGCAGAAAGGTGGAGTATATATTTATTCATCTATTTTTCAAATACTGCAAATCTTAAGCTGTTCGTGTAATTAACATCTCAAATTAGAATCAATGTGAAAATCAGTTTCTTCAGACTTCTTCGCTTTCTGTTTATTTAGGCTTCTCAAATGAGATAGTTTCTGACTAGCCTCCAGGTGTGACCTGCTCTGCTGCCTTCTCAAAGTCACCTGAATACAGGAAGGCGGACTGGCAGTGCTTCAGCAGATGCTCTCCTTGAGCCCTGCATTTGGGATCGCTGCTCAGCGGCACTTTTATTTACTTTATTGATTTATTTTATTTTGTCAAGCGATTATTAGATAACACGTATAAGTATAAACACGGTTATGAATACATGAAATGGATACGAATAAGAAAAATCAAAAGAAACAATAGGACAGGGACGGTAGGCCCGTTGGTGCACTTATGCACGCCACCAAGCCCCCTTGCATGGATGCTTCTGCTTTTAGATGGGTTTTTCTTCGTTGACATCGCACTGCTTTTGCTGATAACAGGGTGCAGTAATTGGGAAATGATGGCATGGGCATCTTCAAAGTAAAACTGAAGCAAGCAATGTAATTTGCCTGGATCACAGTATATCAGGCTGAGGTATGCTGTATAATTTAACAGACCCATTCTCTGCACTGAGGGAGCCTTTCTCAAGATAAAAGTAAATATTTTATGATTTATTTACCTTTTTCATTCATGTAACTACTATGCTGCTGCAAGAACTAAAGTGGGAAATAAATCATCCAAATACATATATGGAACTGACTGCAATAATATGATATGGTACATTACTTCTAATCCTAACCCTGCACAGCATTGAATCTCCTCTCATGATTGTACCAAAAAGCAAACCTACGGGGGCAAACCAATCTCTCTATCTGGTGACAGACAGAATGCCATGTGCTCAAAATGTGTCAGTCTTTCTGTCAACGGAACATAAGCAAGTCATTGACAAGTATGACCTTTCATTTCCTATTCTTTTTAATTTAAGTTCTCCTTTGAAAAAAAGTTAATCAGCACCCATCAATTAAAGTTGTGTATCTATCATTATTCTTCTAAAAACTATAAAGCAATTTGGTGAATCAATCTTGCTTGATACTTGCTCCAAACCCTCAATATGGCAAGCCTAATAAAATGATTTTTCAAATCTGTATTAACTTTAAATTGGGTGATACTATAAATAACCATACCACCCAAATCTCAAATCATGCCTTTCCAACTTCAATAATCTCCTATTTCTTAAAGTCATCCACTCATCCATACTGGACAGCAAGCAACAAAGTACAACAAAGACTTTATAATTAAACAGATAAAATATTTGGGAGTTGATATGCTCAATAAATGGGAAAATATGTGGAGCAAAGGACTGAAATTTACATTGAATTATAATTTGAAAATTATTTTTTATAAAATGATGTGGTGAAAATACATGATAAAGTGTCAAATACAGAATGGAAATGTAACCATTTAGAAAGGCAGTTTCTATCATCTTTGGTGGGCATGTAAGAAAAGTAGAAAATATTCGGACCAAGTATGTATTTTAATTCAGAGAATTTTAAAAATAAATTTACAAATGAAACCAGAGGTTTTCCTTTTACATTTGATGGCTAAACAGATGAACAGATGGGATTTTGTTTCTTTACATTGCAACAACAAGACTCTTGTATGCACGGGAACTTCCGGTTTGCAAGGCTTCGGCAGTGGCAGGGATTCGCGATACTGCACGATCCCTGCTGCGTTCGCCGCCAAGATTCCCCCGATCCGTTGGATTTGGGGGATATAGCTGCCCCGTAGAGGCAGCTGAAGATGGGGGGATCCAGATAGGGGTTTGGGGGTGTTGCAGACCCCCTCCCCACCCGGCAAAATCCCCTTTTCCCAAGGTGGAGCGGCGGTCAGTAATGGCCGCCATGAAGAAACCTGCAGCCAGACAAGATCGTGCAAGAGGAAGAAAGCGGGAAGAGTTGTGAAAGTTGTTTTTGACTGGGACAAAGCAAGAGAAAGTACCCTGGAATTTTGAAGGTTGCTAAGGATACATTGTTTCCAGAGAGAGTCACAAGCGGCGAATATCCTAAAAGGGAAAGTATTTTTTTTTCTTTTCACTCTCCTTCCTAACGTGACAGCGGATGGAATCATAAGAGAAATCCGAAAACCTGCATTGGAGGTAATTGAATGCTGAAGGGATAAGGATTTCTGAATATTTAAAGGGGGAAAAAAATCTTTTTGGCTGTGAGTGGGAAGGGAGAGGAAAAAAAAATTGGAGCAAACTTGAAAATAAGGAGAAGATTGCCTAAAACTCTAAAGAGTTATTAAACATCAATAAGACTTCTAAAAGATATATCTTAAATGGAACTCTGTGACTAAACTTTAGCCCCGGAAAGAGAAAGTGAAGAAGGAGAAAGTATTTAGGGGAAACAGCTTGTTTGGATTGTTTGCTGATTCTGGAACCTCTAAGAATTCTTTCTGATTAAAAGCACTTGGGTGGTTGTTTGGAAAAACTTTTTCTCTATACAATGGCATCACTTGTGGATGGATTGAAACTTGTATACCAAAAATATGAAAAAGAAAAGCAAGAAGGGAAGGATGTTCTTGGCACTCTTTTTCAATTTTTAGAAAGGCGGTTTGTACTTATGTAAAACTGAATGTGCAACAGGATGACTGGGAAAAAGAAGAAGCCATCTTTGATGAACAAGTGACTTTGGTTGGGGAAGGAAAGGAGAAAGAAAAAAAGGAAAAGAAGACTTTGAGATTTGGAAAAACAGCCAAAAAGGAGAAGAATGAGGTGAAAAGGGGATATTACGTTAGAAAACAACAGAAAAGAGGAAAGCAGAATAAAAGGGAGGTGGAGAGATAAGGGGGTAAAGAAGACAAGGAGAAGAATAAGCAAGGGAGAAAGGAAGGGATGAGAAGCCTTAATGGTGGGGGAGCAAGATGCAAAGAAACAAAAGTCTTTTAGAGATAATGGGTAAATTTTATTGAAAAAAGGATTCTGGAAAGGTACATGATTGTATTTTTACATTTGTACTTAGAAATAACTTTAGATAATTGGAAATAATATGCAATTTAAAATGTGATAAAATATTTAGTATAATTTAGTGAAATTTTTTTTAAGAAAAGGGGAATACTTTAATGAAGTAATGATTTAAGATATGTGATGTGGGGGGGATAATTATGGAAAGCATAAGTGTTCCCATAAAGGTATGATATTTAATTGAAATGGGTAAAATGCTTAAGAAATAAATGATTGTTAATATTAATGATTAGACTATGTTATCCTTGTGAAATTTTTCATGAAATGAGAGATTTGAAGTAGGAGAAGGGGGAACATTTTAATGAAATAATGATTTATAATAGGTGATGTGGGGGGGGGAATAACTATGGAAAGTAGGTGCTCCCATAAAAGTATGTGATTTAATTGAAAAGTAATGTGTTAAGTGTTTAAGATACAAATGAATATTATTAATGAACAGATTTGTATTGGTATTGATAATACTGTATAATTTTAGAATGTACCAGACAGAATCCCAATGTAAGCTATGTATTTTATATTAAGTATTATAAATATAGGGGAAAGAGATAAAAGCGTCATACTCCAATTAGTATATAGGAGAAGTTTTGTTTAAAGAAGAAAGATAAATGGATAGCTGGAAATAGAACAGACAAAGAATAATAAATATTATGATTCAAATTGAGATAAATAAAATAAAGAAAATTTAAAAGAGAGGAGAAGTTATATAGAAAATTGAAAATGCTAATAAGATATGGAATGATATACAAAATGAATATGAATTTGAATTTGTGTCTGTACCAAGAGTTTTAACCTGGGACTAAGCAACTTTCAGAAAAGAGATTTTTTATGTTTCTATGTTTTGTGTTTCTATGTGTTTATGCTTGAATGAGCAAATAAAACCTTGGAGGAATGTTAGAAAAGGATAATGGAGAATAAAAGATAGAAGAGAATAAAGTAAGCCAGAAAGGGAAAATAAGTATGGTGAATAAAAACATATAAAATAGATAAATATAGAAAAGAAATATAATTGAATGGAAGTATAGGGAGAAATAATGAGGAATATGAAAGGATATCTATGTGTTTATAAGGAGATGTGTTAATGAGGTATAAAATGTTTGATTTGCTTAGAATTTACAAATAACTTTCAGAAAAAAGGTTTTTTGTTTTTATGTTTTATGTTTTGTATGTTTTTAAAAATTAATAAAATTTGTTCAAAAAAAAAAAGACTCTTGTATGCACGGAAATGGAAAGACTTACAAATTTCTACACTGGAAGAATAAATAGATGAGGAACAGAGGTTGCGTTCAGCAGGTTCTGACAGGTTCTGGAGAACTGGTAGCGGAAATTTTGAGTAGTTCGGAGATCCGGCCAATCCCACCTCTGAGTGGCCCCGCCAATCCCATCTCTTCTCTGCCTCCCATGGAGGCCCAGCTGATCGTCTGGGTCTTTTGGTTGCCCTGCCCAGGAGAACGGAGCTGGAAAGCAGGTTAGTGGGGTGGGGAGGGAAGGGGGTTTTTGCAGTATCCTTCCCCTGCCACGCCCACCAAGCCACACCCACAGGACCGGAAGTAAAAACTTTTGAATCCCAACACTGATGAGGAAGTTAATGGAGTTGGCTGAGGTGGCAAAATGGACTGCTCTGATTAGTATAGACAAAACTTGTCTAACTTTGTTTCTACTTGGAAACCACTATTGGACTTTTTGCTATAAACTAAAAGAAATGAACATTTAATTTTGGGATTTGACAATGAGAACTGTTCGCTTTTATAGAAATGCTGGGTATTATTGTTAATTTTAGAGTAAAATGTTAATGCATTTGTATCTGTATCTGCCCTGAAGAAAGATGATTGTTTTTGGTTTTTTGCTTTTTGCTTTTTCTTTAACCTCTCTTTCCTAAACCATCTTTTCTTTGTTGCTGGTTTTATATTTTATATTTTGCTGAAACCTAATACAATATTTTTTAAATAAAAAGGAAACCTACTTTTAAAAAGGATGCCTACCAGTAAGGTTTTTTTTTGCTTCTGCAATACCGGCTTTCACTTGTGGCTGCTTTGAGAAGCACCATCCACTCCCAGCCAGGAGAACAACTCCAGCGCTCCCTGGCAGCAAAGCAGCGTTCATTGGGACTCAATTACAGTCATTAAATCTGGTGAGATGCAGCCGTGGGACAGATGAGGGTGGGGGAGGCCAGAGAAACGTTACACTTCTTGTCATCAGCTAGAGAGAGCAGCAACTGATGGACCCTCCAAGCTGCCTCCTGCCATCTGCTCCGGGAACAGGAGACGAGGCGGTGGAGGCAAGGAAAGAAACGGGAGGGCGTGGAGAAGGCCCTGAGCCAGTGTGTCTCCTGATACCAGGATTGAAGGAAAGGTCTCTGTTTCAGCCGAAGAGGAGCCCCTATCCCATCCTTCTGGGTTATGGCTGCAGCCCCCGCCCCATAATTCCGGAGAGAATGAACACGCAAGGCATAAAAGGCTCCTTCGCAGGAACCACTTCTGGGCTCCCCTTTGACCGTTTTCTTCACCTCGGATGATGTGGCAAAGCGCACTCTCACCAGACCGGTTGCTATGCAGGTAGGATCCCACTCCTGCTTATAGCTGACGGAAATTGAGCTATTGCCTCATTTCATTCCGTCTTCTTTCATTACCACTCAGCTCCTGCATTTCTGCACGTAAAGTCAGCTGTTACTCTAGTCCAGGGGTGTCCAACCGTGGCAACTTTAAGACTTGTGGACTTCAATGCACCAATAAACATTTCTGATAATCAGTGAGCAATATAGCCACCCTTCTTTTCAGTGACAGTCATAACCTTCCATTGAGGGAGTCTGATGGTTTGTTGATCTGTTGACGATCAACTTTTTGTGCAGCAGGAACCACAGCCTCCCAGACACCGTTGAGAGAGGTGGACTGTTTTCCTTCACCGTAAATCCCCTGTTTCAGAAGGGCCCACAAGCTCCCAATTGGGGTTAGTCAGGTGAGGAAGGGGACTATGTCATTATTCTGACATCGTTAAGGCCTTTACTGGCCAGCCACGCAGTGGAGTAGGTTGGTGCGTGCAATGGAGCCTTATCCTGCATGGGCTTCTTGAAAGATGCAAACATTTCCAGTACCACTGCATGAAGAAAGTGTCTTCTAAAAGTGGCAGCAGGTTTGAGAGTTGATTTTGAGTCCACCTTCAACTGGAAAAAGTCCAGCTAGGTCATCTCTAATGATACCAGCCCATACCAGTACCCCACCTCCACCTTCCGCCTGGTCCATCAAGGATCATTCTCATCTCTTCAGTCCATGAAACCTTTGAAAAATCTGTCTTCAGATATTTCTCGGCCCAGCCTTGCCGTTTCAACTTTTGTGTCTTGTTCAGTGGTGGCCGGGTTTCAGCCTTCCCTACCTTGGCCATGACTCTGAGCACTGAACACCTGGTATTTCTGGGCACTCCAGGTAGGTTGCAGTTCTGGAATATGACACCGCTGGAGGATAATGAGTTCCTAGTAGCCTCACGTTTGATTCTTCCTGAATCTTTGGCAGTTAATGTGTGTCTTTTTTCTCTCTACACATTCTTGCAGCCCTGATGACTATTTGCAACAAACCATTTGATGGTTCTGAGATCAATATTTTTGCAATTTCAAGAGTGCTACATCCCTCTGAAAGACTTTTTACATTTTTTGACTTTTGAGAGTCAGTTAAATCTCTTTTTTTGGCCTATTTTGCCTGAGGAGAAGAAGCTACCTAATAATTATGCACACCTTGATACAGGATGTTGATCTCCTTAGGCCACACCGTCCCTCACTACACAAAAATACATCACCTGATATGCTTATGTCCACTAAGCATTCCAGTGTATACAGCTTGGAAGTGGAAAATATGAATAAAAATGATGATATGGTCAACATACTCACTTGCCTAATAATTGTGCACACAGTGTAGGTGTCAGTGACTCTGACCTTGAAATTTTCTGTCCAGTTGAGAAAAAATCTCAGTGAAATCAGAAGCACTTCAAAAATCAACCAATATCTCTGTTGTAGCAGTATCTCCAATAGCTTAAATATTCAATCTCCCTCAAGGAGAATCCATTCATTTCCAAAGCTAAAACTGACTTCTTATGCCATCAGAAAACCCTCCTTCACTATTAGCCAGAATTCCTTTTTTTTTTTTTTTTTTGCAATTTGGACCAAATGGCTGGTGTCTTATTGCTCAGAGTGTAAAAGTAATTTGCCACTCATCTGTACAAATTTGCTTGGAAAAGATGTGGTGTAGCAGGAAAGAAAAATACCCTCCTAAGACAGCCTGAATTCTGGCAGACCAAGTAGGTATCCATTCCCAGGCACACCATGCACCTCCTGGCTATGAGCCAACATCTGAGCTATTGGAATGCCCTCTGGCAGCAGGAACTCTGTCCTCACACAGCACAATGCCTGCCCCCAAAGAAGTGGGGCTGGCTTGTCTCCTTTCCCCTTCCAATAAAGATAATAAGTACAAGTTACAGCTCCAACCAGCAACCAAAGCAGCTCACAATTTGGCCTTTTATCCTGTCATCAAAAAGATCAAGCAATGGAAATGTCACAACAGCCAGGGTGAAGAGATTGAATGCATGCAAGAATTCACATTCCTGGAATCACAGCTTGATCAAAGCAGTGAATGTGGTCCATAAATAAGGGGTGAAACTGCACTGATGAGCAAAAATTGAGTATGGAAAAGCAAGGACATCAGCTTGGCTACTAAATGCAGATTACTCTGCATTATTGCATTTCTCATAGCCACCTACAGTTGTGAAAGTTTGCCATGAAAAAATGAGACAGGAAGAAACTGACTTGTTCAAGCTATGGTATTGGAGCAAAGGTGACAAATAAGCAAGTACCAGTATAAACCAGTATATCACTCAAAGCCAAAACCACACAAAAAAACCATCTTATTTATTGTCATTCAACTAATCGGAAAAGGTAATTATACTCATAATGGTCATTGGTAAAAGGAAACTAGCCACCCAGTGGCTAGAGAACATCAAAGCCGAAACCAGCCAAGCATAAAACAAAGCCATACAAGAAGTTTGCAATGTGGAGAGAACTGGCCCATACAATCAGACATAATTGAACAGATTGCATCATCATCATGTAACATAAGGACTTTAAATATACAATGTAATCATGGATTAGACAAATTCCTCCTCCAAGCAACCTCATTTCCAATTCTTCAGCGAAGGACAGTTCTAACAATAAGGGAACATAGTCTACAAACAATGAGAAAAACTGGGTATGTTTGGGTTATAAATATTCTTAAAATATGATGCTAAAAATGCATTTCTGCTAGAAATTCATAGCTTCTGGGGAAGCTATTGCACCCTGGTTGAAAAGTGATTAACTAACTTCACACCTCAAGTTATTGGAAACTTGCTCATTTGCAAAGTTTAATGAACATAAAATGTAGACCAGCACAAAGCAGAATCATGATTTGTAGCAATTCTCCCCTCCATTTGGGGGGAGGGGGTAGCTAACCTGTAACTACATATATGAATGCTCCCGTTAATCTTGGTTCACATCCAGAAATGCACATGGAGCATCTACGACCCGACCCAATGCCACCGACAATCTAGCTTAAGCACCTTTGGCCTGCCAGTTCTTTTCAGTGGAAGGAAACGGAGACTCAACCCAAGGATTTGGCATCCCAGACAAAGAATCTTCCTTTGTGTATCAGCATGGCCTTTAATAGAAACAGGTAGGTGTTTTTCACCATTAAGCAATAGTTACCTTTTTAAAAACCAGATCAAAATTAACAATTAAAAAATAATCCATAAAATGTGGTATAAAAATTCTTTTTCATATGCTACATTACAAGGCAAGATCTTCTGCTACACAAATACGCAATTTCCTGTGTTTAATTTTATTCACTCCTTTAGTACAAAAATGCCAGGAATGGCTACCCCTCCCTGTTCCCTTCCCCACATACAATTTTTGCTCAGGCCAAACATGGATTGCCAAAAGCCACAGGAACCTCACTGTCCACCTTCCCATAGAGAAACCATGTTCATCAGTAAACTTAAAAACAACCTGCATTTAAACAATATTACTTTACTTTCATTGGAGTAAAAAAAAAAATAAATCCCAGCACAAGTTGCTATTATGTTTTTCTTGGGTCCCTGAGCGTTAACTGTTGTGTTCTGGAACACGCATCCTCTCCGTCTTTGGGTCTGAAGGCCGTTGGTGGACAAGGCATCCTGTTGCCCCAGCTGACAAGTGCTTTGAAAACAGCAACTTCTCCACTGCCGTCGGGATCGGGAGAGAACGGTCCAATTGGAGGCTCAAACCTGGCCCAGAGAGAAGACTCAACGCCAGAAGAACCACTTCACACACCCAGCAGAGGAAACCGTTTCACGGGGAACCCCTTTGCTCAGGATGCTGACAAGGCTGGTAAGAGTTTCTCCAAGCCTATTTTCAAGGGGAAGGGATGGTAGCCACCACCAGAATGGAAGCAAAACGGAAGGAAGCAGGACACAGCGAGGGCAGGCCAAGGAAGCAGCAGCAGGAAACAAGGGGGGCCATAACACGCTGCTGGCGAGCAGGCCAAGGAGGCGTCAGCATGAAGCTCCTCTCTTATCTACAGTTCCAACAAGTCTGATGGGGAAAGGAGACCCGTGGCCCCTCCTGAATGCAAATCCAGGGTGTTAGCTGCCTTCTGGTCACAGGTGCGAGGACTAAGAACCAAGGGAAAGACACAGACCAGCGGGGACAATGCGTGGCCACTGATCAGCTGGACGGAGCTGGTTCCCAATTCCAAGGCCACCACAGAAGATCCACCCAGGTCATAAAGCCCTCCGGAGGGCATCAAAGGACTCCGCAGCTGCTCTCTTTTTTGTGTTCTTCTAACCAGAGTCATAGCTACTCAGTAGATTACTTCGTAAACTGTGGCCTTCTTGTCACCCGAACCTGTGACAATGTATTTGTCATCTGCTGAAATATCACAGCTTAAAACGGAAGAAGATTCTTTTGACTTGATGGGGAAAATAAAAAGAAACAATCCCTTTTAGTGTTCACAGGATCAGACAGCAATATCAGCAGGTCTCTTGCTGGTGCCTCCGCAACTGTGTGCAGGCAGCAGGAGAACAGAGAATATGCGTGCAGGTGGCTCTCTTTGCAAGAACATGGGGCAAGTTGCAGGCTGCCCAAGACTCGGAGGAGCCACGCCTGCTCCCCTGCCAACCTTCCCCCAACCCAGGGGAAAGAAAGCTCTCACCTGGAAGATGCTGGCTCCATAGGGAGTCCTCCAGGCATTGAGGAGGTTGTCTTTCCCAGTGCTCACAAACCACTTTCCTACGGACACAAGCTGGGCATTAGCTTTCCCGACAAGGAAACAAGGCTGGAATGTGGAAAGCATCCTAGGTCCAAAGGACTTTCCTAACTCCCTGCCAGGTGACCCAGCCTCTTCCTGACTCCTCTTCTCACCTTTTCTCAAAATGGGCAGGTCATGGAGTGGGCACCTGCTTCCCCTGACTGCTGCAGAGGTAAACAGCTGCACATCTTCAGGAAACTGGTCCCTCCCCAGGTCTCCAGCAGCCTCTTCTGGGACCACCAACCTGCAAGGATCAATTCCTGCCCCTGAATGGCATCCTCGCCCCAAGAGGCACTCACCACAATAGGCAAACTTCAGTGAGAGGACACAGCTTTCGTGCAGGTGAAGCTGGTATTTGTCAGGCTTGGTGTGATGCAGCACTTCCACGTTGCTGCTCTCCAATCCCACTGCCAGCCACTCGCCGGTTGGGCAGTAGCCGAGCGAGAAGATCTATAAAGAAGACAAGGAGCAGCTCAATCCAAGGCTACAATTAACGGCTCCCAAAGCAAGAGGAGAAAGAAGAGGGCAGGCTGGTTCCGCTGCCAGGACACACCCCTCCCTCCCTCCCTCTTTCTCCCCATCAGGTTCTTCCCTACTTCAGACTGTCTTACAAACTAAGGCCCCTGGTTGGGTTTTGTGAATTTTAAATCCAACTCGGGCTGGGATTCCAGGAGCATGTTTGGGGGCTGCCAAGGGCCACAGATAAGGCTCTTTTGGGTCCTAGAGCCCACCTCCACCCACCTGGTGCTTCTTGGTTGGTCCTTTTAGTTCTTCCTGCCTGCAAGGACTCAGGCTCAGAGAGGTTGGGCCTCTAGGGTCAAGACAAAGCTCACCTGAGAGGTGAAGTCATGTTGCTGTAGCTGCCTGCCTTCCCGAAGGTCCCAGGAGCGCACGGTATTGTCCAAGCCCCCTGTCCAGAGTTTGGTGCCATCATGGGAGATGTCAATGCAGCTGGCGCCATCTGTGTGACCCTGGAACTGCCTTAGAAGGGAGCCAATGTATAAGATTAAGTCATAATGAAAATTAGAATATCTCTTATAAAATGATGGAAAAATAGTCAAATGAATGTTTAAGAATTGATATTACATAAGCACAAGCTAGATTAATGAGGTGTGAATTTATATAACTTGTGAGTAATGGTAAAAAAAGGATAGCACAAAAGATTGTAACCAACTGACACACTGTATGTATATAAAGGAAAGAGGGCTTTGTGTTTTTATGTTTTGTCTGTATGTCTGTTGTAAAAAATACAAACTTTGTTGTTGTTGTTTTTAAAAACGGGAGCCAAGAATCGGCTCTTGTTTCTTGTGACATTCACAGAGCCACTCGATTCATTCCGGCCAGTCTACAATACAAGCCCAATCACCTCCCCCACAAAAGATGGTGGGCAATACAACTCATCAGGCAAGTAACCAAGGGGGCACCGCAGCGCCTGGGGAAAGGGGAGGCTCCCACTGCCAGGACCCCAAGGTCAGACCACACAAACTCCTGCAGAGGGGAAGTGACCCCACTGAGACAGGACATTTATCCCAGGACTCATTAGACGACCCTGTTTGACAGATGGGACCCTGGGCAGACAAAAGGGAGACCCCAGGGCTTGATTTATGCTTCAGTTGTACCCACTGGTGACTGGCCCAACCCTGATACCCTGACGGCTCATAACCGCCCACATGGCTGCATTCTGGATTACTTCCGGCTCCTGAGGGGCTGCCCTGGGTGAAGCTGATGTTCAGCCCCAGAAGAGCCCAATGCCATACTCCATACATGAGTGGCTACCAGAAAGGAACCCTGGTCCAGAGGTGGACACAACTGGCACCACACCAGAGGAACCTGGACAAAGCAGAATCTGGGGGTTCACGAACCCAAATTCCTTCCCTTGCAATGATGAAAAACGCCTGGCTGACCCCCTGAAGGAATTCTTGGGCATCTGGCTGGCAGACCGGAGAGCCAAGCCACGTAAGCAACGAGTCCTCGGTGCAAGGAAGGGCTGGAATCAGCAGCTCTTCTTGTCCCCCCGTTTGGCTTCTCCTCTTTTATCTCCTAAGAGACGTAGTTTTGTTGTGCCAGACAGTGAGAAGCCGGCTTCTAAACAAGAGAAGGCGGACGCAACCTGCACACCGTTCGTGCCAGCCATCCCTCAGCTCACCTAACCAAGGTCTGGTTGTGGAGATCCCAGACGGCAATGTTTCCATCACTGCAGCAGGAGAAACACACTTTGGCATCTGGGCTGATGGCCAAGGCATAGCAGGCAGGGGCCGAGGAGGTCAGTTCTGCCTTGATCCTGGGGGTGGGGGAAGCCAGGTCCCAAATGGTGAGGGTGCTGGCTTCCCCCCCCACAATCAGCGTGCGCCCATCGGGAAGGAGTTTGCAGGAACGGATGTAGTTATCCCTGTTCTGAAGAGAGAAGCACCCCCAGTCAACCGTACAGCAAGAAAAGCGACGGCAGGGCCCCTTCGAAAGGCCTGGGGGCCCATCTGTCGCAATTGATTTGGGATTATAACTCTTCACGGAGACAGGAAGATCAGCATTAAATGTCTGCAAGGCTTCAACTTGATTATTTTTTAAAACCACCACCACACCCTCTCTTCCCCCTCCAAGAGCCCTGGCTTTGGCTTGCTCTAATTCGTGACCTCCTATTTCCAGTTACATCTTTCCTGGCCTTCAGAATCTGACGTTCTGCCCCCAAAAGGCCACCTTGCCCATCCAGCTGAGTTAGGGAAGGACTTTTCTCCTCTGGCCACCCAGCCACGCTCATCTATGGGTGGCCAACCAAGCACTACAACCAAAATGATAAGAAACCAATCAACGCCGTCAGTGGAGCAGTTGCCAAAACTTGGAACCATCCCATGAAGGTGGGCTCACCCCACAGCCTGACCCAGGCAGGGCTCCAAGGAACCTCTGTGTGTTTAGCGCCTTCAGGAAGGCCAGAAAAGTCAGAGCCTCCAAACCGCGTGAGGGGGGAACGCCGCCCTCCCTTTCCCGTAAGGGGTCAGAGTTAAAAGGCCTCCTTTGCTGGATCTCATGGGACCAGCAGAAGCCATTGGAGGTGGGCAGCCCCATAAATCCCCCGGTTGGCAGCTCAGTCGAGGATGACCTGACTTCACCGACCAGGTTCAGACAGCGGCCAGCCCTGCCCCTTACCAAGCAGTCTAGCTGGGAGACGGGGTTCTTGGTGCCCGGCTGGCTGATGTCCCAAATCTTCACGCAGCCCTTTCCCCCTGTGTACACGTGCCTGGTTGGGTTGCTGATAGTCACGGCACACACCACTTCGCCATGGCTCAGGGTGTTGATCTGACGGGCGTGGCGGGGGATGCCAGGGCCGGCAAGGGCATCGTGAGGAAACGGGACTGGCTGCATCTGCCCATCGGTGCTGACGTGAAAGGAGTATGCCCTAGGGAGAGGACAGGGGGTGTGTGTGTGGAGAAGACAAGGGGGGGGCAGAGCTGAGCCCTGTTCAACCACCGAATTAACCTCGACCCACAGACCAAGGGCCACCTCAGGATCCAGCCTCAGACCCACGGATCAGTCTCAGGCTACCTTTGTGGCACTTGCCACATTTGGGAAGGCAAGTTACCCCCTTCCCCGCTCCTTATTAAGTGGCCGTCTCTCTACAGAACAAGATTCAAGACTAAAAAAGTTTGAAGACTGAACCTGGGGCCAAAGGCTGAGAGAGCAACTCACGGTTTGCCGCCAGGAATGGATGCCAGGCTGGAGGGCAGGACGGGAGTCCTCATTGGGGGATGGGGGTCAAACCCAACCTGGAAACGAGAGTTTTAAAGGTCCTCAATAAAAGGGTAGAAGCCCCGATTCGCACCTCCAGCTAAGGATTCAGGGACAGCCCCCCTTTCTGACCCCAGGGACCCCCAACCCCTGGCCTTTCAACCACAGCGGTCAGAGGCAGAAGGACATGGAAAAACTCTGGCAATTGGGAGTGCAGGTCCTCCACTCAAAGGCTCCCAAGATGCCACTTGGAGAACGCAGGGCACAGGCGCCAATTCCCCTGCAGGAGGTTGTTTTCATTGCAGAACATCTTGACGTCCACCAAGAAAGCCTTCAGCCAGATCCCTTGGTCCTAAAACTAGGTTTCCCCTCAGGGTGAGGGGCTGGCAGTCGTTCAGACCCAGCAACCCCTGATAGCCTGATTGGGGCCTGGGGGGACCCCCTCCTTGAGCTGCTCTGGCCCTGGAAGTAAGCCACAGCCACCAGTCCCTTCTGCAGCCTGCAGGCTACTTCCCAGAAGACGGAGAAGTCCCAGGCCGGCCCTCCTCCGGACTTGCAAAGCTGTGTGAGATGCTTGTGAATGTGCTTGAAAGGTCTGGTTCCTACCAAGTGGGATTAAAAGGCAGCGTAAAGGACCCGGGGAGACAAAACCAACACCTTCAAAAGTCTTACGTCACCCAGCCTGAAATGAAGTGAGTATCCTTCCTTTTCTATAGAGTGGATAGAGATCAGATCAAAGGGGTTGGGTAAACAGAGCTGAAGAAGTCCATAAACTGTGTGCCTGTTTTGTAAGATGGGTGGGGGGGGACTATTATTCTTGAAATGTATTTATTGGTATTCCCCTTTTTTCACTGGAACAATTCAGGCCTATGGTTTCCCCTGCTTTTTATGCACACTCTCCCGGAAGGCGCTGAAGGCTTGGTGCTACCAGCGGGCCTGGGGAACACAGAGTGGGAGGGAGCCCATTAAAGGGAGGGGGGTGATTTGATTATGTTATATTCATATATTTGATTCTTTCTTATTAGTTTTATATTGTTTTAAACGTGGTTTTACATTCTATAGTAAGCCGCCCTGAGTCACCATGTGCGAATAGGCAGCAATATACATTGAATAAATAAATTAATTTCTTTTCTTTTTTGGCCCTGTCTAGTTTTACTTTCTTTTGTGTCCCCCCCCCCGTATTTTAACAATGAAAAATAAAAAAAAATATTGAAAAAAAGCAAGAAAGGAGTGTGCTTCTTTCCTTCAGGGGTGACCGCCCGCTTCTCCCTCCCTCCCCCATATAGATAAGAGCTTAAAAGGTCTACGTACAGCTCCAAAGCTCACCATGGGTGACCGGCCATAGGCAACGGCAGCGGCTGTCATTTGAGGGGGGATGTTGTGCAATCCTGCATAGGCCCCAGGGCTGGCAAGGGAGCCATTCATCTCGTGATGCCCCATCATGGCGAAGGGGGCAGCATAAGAGCTGCTGAGGGAGATGGGCGTCCTTAAGGCAGATGCTAGAAAGAGTCAGAGAATAAGCAAACAATCCAAAACGAAATGCAAGATCGGGCCATCAAACGGAGCAAAAGAAACGAGGCTGCTACCATCCTTTGTCCAAAGTCCTAACGGGAGGCTCCTGCAGGGGGGCAAGGGACCGCAGCTCTAACTGGCAGGGAAGCCAAATTTGGCCAGGGTGCAAGGATAAATTCTGAGCAGCAAGAGAGCTATTGAGTCCCAGACCGGCTGAGACAGGAGTTGATGGAGCCCGTGGAGGCTCTGAAAGGGAGACTAGAAGGGGACGGAATGGCTGGTGTTCTTGTCCTGGGCCTCAAGGATCCCGTCCTGCCTGCCATCCAAACCTCTCCCTCCGTCTTGGGGTGCAAGCCCCCCCCAGCCCCCACCAAGGGGACCGAGGCCAAACACAACCTACCCAGGGGGTCCATTCCAGGGGGCTTGCCTGGCACCGGTCGGAGGCCCGGGGTGCTGCTTGTCCCAGGGGTCGCTACTTCGCTCCTTGGCGTGGGAGGGTTGGACTTCAAACCAGGCGTGGAGGATTTATCCTTCTGATTCAAAAAAGATTTGGGGGAAGGTTGGACCATCCCTGTTGCATTTCCACATTGTTTGTTTTGAGTAAGGACAAAATAAAGGGTTGCCTTTCAATCTTAAAATCAAGTCAATAATTCACTCTCTTTTAACAGGATGCAAAAATTGTAAAACATATCTTAGATTTTGTGTGAAGCTTATATTTTACCAACAAAGAAATAAAGGGAGACTAGTATAGATCTACCATATTTTTCGGACTATAAGAGACTCCGAAGTATAAGACGCAGCTAGATTTTAGGGAGGAAGACAAGAAAAAAAAATCTGCCTCTGCCTCCCAGCAATTTGCCTCCTTGCAGCAAACAGCCTGATCAGCTTCAGCACAGCCTGATTAGCACAAGCAGCTGATTGGCGGTTGGATCAGCCTCCCAACGATCAGCTGTTTCAGGCTGCAGGGTGAGCGGAAGTGGCAATAGGCGA